>JAUUDZ010443791.1:0-12985 GCA_032361705.1 Panulirus versicolor
TAGTTATGTATAACTGGAAAAAACTTTATGTGAGAATTTGAAATTTGATTGTCATATGTTAATCAAGGAAAAAATTCTGATGCTTTTAATTGTGAAAAATAAAGATGAATGTGTGTAATGACTGAACTGTTCATTTCAGCCACAATCCACACTAGAGGCACAGATACGTGATGCAGAGAAAGCTGTTATGGACAACTTTGACTTTTTACAATCGGAAGGTAAATTATATGAAATCAGTAATTTTTCCATTCATTGTAGTACGTTTATACATAACAAGTTCTGTGCAAAAAAAATTTGATGATTAACTTTTGTGCTCAACTAGATGGATTTTCTTTGTAGCTTTTGAATGATGATTAGATGTAATAGCATCTTATTCTTCTTCACCTTAGTTGTCACACATGATATTAAGAAATAGGGAAATGAATTTTTCTTTTGTGGATTTACTGGGGTATCCACCAGTGGTGTTTTAAAAGGACATGATAGCCTTTTGTTAGACTTCCTACTCCTTCCTCTCATCATTTTGTGTTGTAGTCTTTTCCTCTTTAACATACTCTTAATGTTATTATTCATGTATGCTGGATGCTTTTTATCAATCTATTTGTTAATTACCCCTTGCCTTAACAGTAATCTGTCTAGATGCACTGGCATCACTACTCATTTTATACTTTTTGCATATCCTTCAGCTGCTCATCAGCTTTTATTGAAAAATCATTCTTAGATTATCATTTCCCAGCTCCACTTTAATCTATTTTACTTTTGCTTATCACAGCCATGAAGATTGACATTCTATTTGTGTGTTACCATAGTATGGTTTGATAAGAAACAGATAGTCTTTGGTTGTAATGTACGATAACATTCTCCAAAAAAGTACCGCATGTGCATCCAGATCTCATCAGGGTAACAGTAATTATAGTCTTATTTCCATGGTAGATATTTGCTAAGTGTGATATTTAAGATGCCTTTATAATGAGTGTACCTCTCCGTAGGAATGGAGATGGATGATGATGATGATGAAGAGGAACCTGAGGAAGAGGAGGATGTACATAGACTTAAGAATCCAAAAGTAGCAAAAGTGGTGAGTCATGATGAAATCATAGTTGAGGGTTTTGTTATCTCTGATTTATCATTTTAGTTGACGTATTTTTCATCGTAATGTTTGAATGACTTGAAATATCAAATAAAGGGTTATTGACATCTGCTTAGTGAGCCAGCACTTTAATTGTTGCCAAGTTGCACTCCTCCGACCTCAGTAACATGTGGATTACTGGCATTCTGTTCACAAACATACAGTCTCTCCTTGTCATATGTAACACTCAACTCATGCAGCTCATTCTCTGTAACTGTAGATTTTCCTGTGGTGAGCACTATGCGCTAGCCCTGCCCTTTGACAAAATGGTAGAAGCAGTAGATAGAGGTAGTAGGTAGGAACTTATAGGTAGGAGGATTGGGTAGGAGTAGTTGGTAAGAGCATTAGGTAGAAGTAATCAGGAACTTTAGGCAGGAGCCCTGCAAACACTGCACTAGACTTGCCCTCTGCCAGTGGCCTGTTAAGGGTGAGGCACTAAAGGCTAAGAAGCAGCACTGGAGTTTTTCAGTTATGGAGACTGTTGCTGTGGCCACCTCTTTGAGGGAGTTCCAGTTGAAATAGGCATCATAGATATTGATAGATAGATAGATAGAACCATTTTCAGATTTTTTCCTCTCCAGGGTCTGTTCATACTACGAGCCATGAGATGATATCTTGGACATGTTGGAATTAGAAACCTCTTAACCTTCTAACTTACTGGTGAGGTAAATGTCTCACCCCTTGTTAAGCCTCAGTTAGTGATGGCATGGTTTACCTTGGGTCTGCTTTTTGAAAGATCCTCCTCCTCCACTCAGATATTATGTTGTTGTCCCTCTCTCAGCCATTAGTGCAGATTTACTTCATTTAATCTCAGATCAGAGAAGAGGCTGGATATAACTGGCTGGGCCAATGTTTTCCACCCTGTTGTGGATAAGTACCTTTTTTCTGAATTAACAAGCGTGTGTTATATAATTGACTACAACTCTTTGTACAGAGGTAGTCTGGCATTCTGAACAATAATGACCCATATCTGTTCACTTTGTATGCTTAAATTAATGGAAAGCACTATGATATACTGTATGGGCAGCTTTACTTATATAGTCTGGTATGTAGATGAATAAATAGATAAAGAACAGTTTGAATTCAAGCAACTGTTTGGCTAAAAAATACACTGTTGAGAGGTCATGATAGTAACCAGTTGATTGATTACAAAAGAGCTTAAGAGCAAGGTAGGGCTGGATACTTCTGTGCTTTGGATAGAGACGTGAGTGAAGCCTAGCTAAATAGTACAGGAAGTTTTATAGGGTATTTTATGGTTTATGTATTTTATATTAAGTGGTGATTCGTTGAACAATATGCATATTGGTAGAGTTGTAGCTGTATTTTGTTGACATACATTATGTATTTGATGGTGAACATCAAGTTATTTAACGTTGAATACTGGTTAAAGATATTGTGTTGACTTACATTATGTATGTAATGGTGACCTTTAAGGGATATAAAGGTACATTCTTGTTGAACTTAAGTGATACTATGTTGACATATATTATGTATTTAATGGTGAACATTAAGTACTGAATATTTTCATGTTAGTTGCTGACAGTAATATAGTAGCTGACATGCATATAAACATTGGAAAACTAAGCTAATAGCTTGCTTAACTGTAACTTGTTCATGGATTGTTTAGAGCACCTTTAATGGGTACACTGTCCATTTTGTCTCATAGCGATTGTGTTTCTCACAGTGCTGGGAACAGTGGAACGATTTGTGGACAAAGATCACGTCCCAGATAATGGTGGTTTGGTTTGGAATCACTTGATCCAGATAATGTGGCAATCCCACAACTTGACTTTTGATATGCAGTGAGGCATTGAGGGTCCAGAGCCACCCCAAGGCAGAAATACAGAAACCTCTTTTAGAGCCATATTTTTTATTTATAGAGAGATTGTGAGTACTTATAGCTTTTTTTTGGGGGGAGGGATGAATGGAGGTCATCTTTGGATTGAGGTTTCATACCTGTTGGGTGGGTACCTTGTGTCTTTCAAGATTATCCATCTCAAACATACTGATCATGGTTTTGGAGAAGGGTGTTGTGTTCAAAGGCTTTAGGCCCAGCTTGCACAATGCAGAAACTGCTTCAACCTTATTTATAATAGTTTCACTTCAGTAGGTGCATGTCCCTTCTAAGCTTTGTAGCTAAGTTTGATGTATTACCTGTTCAGGTAGACCACAGTTCACGTAACCTGGAGCTTGTAGTGCACTCTGTGGATCTTTTTAAAACGAGGATGAATCATTTTGGGGACATGATAGGTAAATATTAGTCACCCTTTTTCTGAAAAACTTGCTTCCTTCTGAGAATATTGATGATATAGTAGCTGATTGTTTTGGTAGTGAATGGCCCAACTGACAGGATTAGTCACCAGTTATTATTCTAAAAATGCCAGTGGAGTGGTAGCTTTCAGCACTAGAACAAAAGAAAGTGTATGATCCTTGGTAAAAGCAAATGACAAGATCATTACATATCCCTGAGTCATCAGTGGAAAATACGAGGACAAAGTGTTGTTTGTTCAGTTTTGTTTTTGGATTTTTTACATATGGTAGGGGTTTATTACAGATCTTGCAATTATTTCCATTTTATGCCAAGTATACTTTTAAATGTTTCTGTATTTGTTCCATGCTTTTTTTTTTTTTTCTCACGGTAGCACGTTGAATAGTCGGTCTAGTTTCCTGGCAGGGGTTTCATATATTTTGTAGGAGGCATTGACATTGCTGAGTGAAGGCTGTTGATTGGTCAGAAGGCAGTTTTGGGCCGAGCCAGTTTTTTTCTTCTAAATGGTTGGGTAATGAGGGGTGAGAGGCATTTACCTCACCCATAAGGTAGGGGGTTATGAGATTTCTAACCAAGAGAGATTCAAGATATCTGTTGTGGCTCAGCTACTCCTACCTGTTTCTCCAACCATTTTCCATAAAGACAGGGCTAACATAACAGTGAGCACCACAGAAAAATCTAGAGTTATGAAGAATGATTTGTGTGAGTTAAGTATAGTCAAGTGTTGTGTTTGATAAGGAGAGATTGTATGTTTGTGAACAGAATGCCATAAATCCTCATTTGGATGAGGCAGAAAGAAAAACAGCAACCTGGGATCAGAGGAGTGCATATTGACAACCGCTGAAGTGCTGGCTCACAGGCAGATAGTACTGGTAATTTACCCCATGCTGTTGGCTGCCTACCAGCTGCTGCCTACTTATTGATGATATTCTTATTATTATTATTATTATTATTATTATTATTATTATTATTATTACTATTGATAGTTGATTGGTTGGTTGGTCGGAGTATGAGTTTGAATAGAGTGAACTCGATGGAAGTGAAGTGTTTTAGGCATGTAGGAGAGGGACTGACAGTGGATGGAACAAATTAGAGCTGAAAGAAGCCATAGGATTGGTGAAGGGTATATGTTCTAAGTTACATTGAAGATTGTGTGGAAAGAGGTTGCTGCCGTGAGAGCAAAGATGGGGATGGTTTATAATAGTGTTGTATGGATGTTAGGCTTGGCCTTTAGATAAAAAAGTATGGAAGAGGGTGGATGTGTTGCAAATGAAATGCCTAAGGACAGGATGTGAGGATTGTTGATTGAGTAAGAAATGGTAGTGAGAAGAGTATGGTTGATAGAGCTGAAGAAGGCGTACTAAACTAGTATGGACAGAGCAGGTAAGGAGAGATTCACAAAGAGGGTATTTGTGTCAGATATGGAGCTGATAAAAAGGGGGAACTAAATTGGAGACTGGAGGGAGTGAAATATGTTTTCAGTGATGGGGGGCTTAAACATGGAGGTAGATGTGAGGCTGCATGGAATTGAGTTTTGTGGTATGTAGGAGGGCCATTTCCTCTAAATGGGCTGAACCAGGGCACTTAAAATGGTCAGGGGAAATGACACAAATGTGCGTAGTGCTTGGCTGTGGATAAGGGGCTCTAGTTTCTCTGCATTATGCATAACATCTAGAGAGTGGATGTAAGCAACTGAGACATTTTTTTTTTGTCCCTGGTACTAACTCTGTAGCTCAGAAAATGGCAAGAAACTGTGAAAAAGAGTGGTTGAGTTGATGTCAAAGATCTTAATATTGTGTGAGTGTAAATGACATGCAGTTGATACATGGACATTGTATATGTGAAATACCGTATGCTGATACACTGCATACTGTAGTGGTGGATATCTTTATTGTACATTAGTGCAGCCAGGCTTAGCGAGTCTCTTACCCAGTCAGTTTCATTACTGGTAAAAATGATTACTAGAGTTAGTGATAATGTAGTTGAGAAGATCGATAAAGGGACTGCCATTGCTAGGTGATGGCACGCTATCCCACACACCCTAATGTTCCATATTATCTTACACGACTATCGTCAGTCAACTAGTGCATAGGAAAACCAACCTGTTTGGTGAGTATTCATTCACACTGTATTTTTATTGAATTATACTGCCTTACGTATTATTTCTATTAGCTGTACCAGTTGGTTTTAGAGAGGGTCTGGAACATATCTCCTGTTTGTTATGTCAAAGGTGGTTTGCTTTTGATGAATTTACCTTGAGCACCATTTTCCAATGATGCATTCATTGTTTAAAAGATGAGTGGTAAAAATCGAAAGCTTTTTACTCTGTTCACAGGAAAGCATAGTGAAAGATATATGATACCATGCTTATCTTTGCAGGCTCTAGATGTTGAAGATGTTGATGGGGAATCTGTAGAACTTGACCATGAATTTCGTTTTCTGCCTGAAATGGAAGACACTTCCCGTAAGTTTATGGATTTTTTTCTTAAGATACTTTGTGGATGTATAGAGTTTTATGTAATTAGATTTGGATTTGTTGAAATGTTATTTTTGCTAGGTTAGACAGTTTACTGTTTCAACTCTTTGTTTTTTAAGATAAGATCTTATAATTTTTTTTGAAAAAGTAGAAGAGTTGATTGTGCTGTATCTCCATTTTGTATACTGTAGCAGTGATAGGGGATACTTTTAGTGCCTCCTGTGGTTAGGGAAGGAAATGCTCTCGTGAAGTAAGCCACAAAGATATAAAACAGCAGTGTGTGAATTATGTTTCATCCAAATATAATGGGATGATTTGCATGATTTTTGTGTAATTATATTTATTTCTCTCTTTTTTTAGTATATTAGCAAGTGGGTTCCTTTGCAGGTGACCATTCAGGTAAATTTGAATGTTTTTCATCAGTATTATGAACGACTCTTTTAGAGGGAACTAAAAAGTAGGTGGACGAATGAGGTGAAAGAAGCTTTGAAGGCTCAGGGCCTGAACGTGCAAGAGGGTGCGAGGCATGTAAGGGATAGTCCGAATTGGAGTGATGCACAGTCATTAGGTTGAACTGGGATAGTGAAGCATTTGGGGGAAACCATGGAAAGGTCTCTGGGGCCTGATTATGGATTGGGGCAGTAGTTTCAGTGTGTAATGCATAACAGCTAGAGAGTGGATGTGAGCAAATGAGGCTATTTCTTCATTTTTTCCTGCCACTACCTCACTAACACTGGAAATGGCATGTACGTATGGATTTTTGGTTGTTGTTGTTGAAGATTGCGTTTCAGTTTTAAGACTGGACATGAATTTTGAAGAAGGGTTGGGTTGGGCCTTTGAATGATGTTGCTTGTAGGTGTGTTTGCACCTGATCCCTCCCATTGAATTAGGATATATCTATTTATATGTTTATCTGTCTGTCTATCTTGATATAAGCTTCACTGTGCATTACATAGTTTATCTGTAGGTTATTTTCTTTCCTCCATTTGGTAACCTATCACAGAGATCTTATTTTAACAGCTGTGATTTAACTGGATATTTTAGATATGCATAAATTTATATATATTTTCTTGCAGTCATTTGAGCATGTTCTTAGTCATCTCAGCTTCAGGGTTCAGGTAGACACCATAAGCATATGCTGCTTTTTCCGTTTATATAATATGAATCCTACTATCTCTGTATTTTTTATTGAGTATGTATTTAACAACTTTAACTGTTTTACTTATGACTTAGTGACAATTATGGTAGCACTTGCTTGATAACATCAAGAGTCCCTGCTAATACTAAGTTACTATATTAGCCCTTTCTGTGATATTGTTTTCTTGGGCTACACAATGGACTGTATATGAAGAGAAATTACTGTGAGCATTGGTGTGCTTTTTTTAGAATTATCCAAGTAAGAATCTCAATTAAGCCACCTTCATCCAGCATTCTGTGCAGATAACACTCCTTTGTGGATGCTTAGCATCAATATAGTTCGAAATTTCCCTTTTTGTATTTTCTTAGTTATTATGGCTGTGCTAACTTATTTTGAATATTAGACTTAATGGTTGTTGCCAATAGCGAAGTAGAAGCTTATTGTGCCCTGAACCTTTGTTTCCTTGACAACACTGATAATCATGATATTTGGGACCTTTATCATATTCATCCTCATATTGCTCATTTCAACACTAGATGGTTCTTTGAAGTCCTTTGATACTGACTTAATATAGTGCATTGCTGATGAGGATGTAGTAGTCATTTTGGTTGTGCTGTTGAAGGTAGTTAGTAGCTGGTAGGTAGCCACTGTTCAAGGAGGTATTACTAGTACTACCCACCTGGGTATCATGAGGATTAGTGATAGGTGTATAGGGAGCCAGCTCTTCATTGGTTGTCAAGTCGTGCTCCTCTGACCCAAGTAGCTGTTTTTTTCGTTTTGCCTCTCCCACGACGGGACTGCTGGCATTCTCTCCACGAACATACAATCTCTCTTTGTCACAGATAACACTTGACAACACTTAACTCACACAACTCATTTTTATAACTCTGAATTTCCTTGTGGTGTCCACTGTGTGCTAACCATGCCTTTTGGCAAAATGGCAAGAGCAATAGACTGATATAGTAAGTAGGAACATTAGACAGGAGCAATAGGTAGAAATAGTTAGAAGGAACATGTTGATGTGAGCATTAGGTAGAAGTAGGAGGTAGGAACATAAGGTAGGTTCCTTTGGAAGCACTGCGCTAGAGTTGCTCTCTGCCAGTGTCTGTCTAAGGTCAAGGCACTAAAAGGCTAAGAAGCAGTAATAGAGTTTACCAGTTATCAACTTCTTTGCCGTGGCACCTCTTTAAGGGAATTCCTGAAGGGAATGGGCATCAGAGATATAGATAGGAAGGTAGATTACGAGGTTTTGAATGGAGACAGCTTCATTTTATGAAATGAATTGGTATTTAAGATGAAGAAATGAGAATCACTTTTGTTATGTGGAAACCCATGTTTTACCTAATTGACTAGACATAGGTTGAGGATGTGTTTAAGTGAACTGAGGCACTTAAAATCTTCAATGCATCCCATGTAGAAGTTGAAGATGATGTTTAGAGCAGATGGTTGTAATTCTCAGAAAAATCTTTTTCATGAGCTCCCAGATGTTTTTTAACAGTTAGAATCCCTTTCATAAGCCCTCAGATGTTTTGGAACAATTAAAATCCTTTTCATAGTCCCCCAAATGTTTTGGAAAACTTAAAATCCCTTTCATAAGCCCCCAGGTATTTTGTAAGTTTAAATCTCTTTCATAAGCCTGCAGTGTTTTGTAAGAGTTCAAATCCTTTTCATAAGCCCCCAGATGTTTTGTGAGAGTTACTTTTCAAAGCTATCTTTGTACAGAAAGTTGGCCTTCTCCTAAAGTTAGGACTGTCTCAGTACAGAAAGTTAACCTTCTGAAGTTAGGGGTGTCTCTACAGAAAGTTGGCCATTTCTTGAGGCTAGGACTACTCATCTCATTTAGGGCATCTGTTCCTCTGAAGCTTATGTGCAGTGAAGAAAATTTGTTTTGAAGTTTGAGGCATATTTTCCTTATGAGTAGTTGGAAAAATTTACTTTTATCATTTACCGATTCTTCTTTCGTTACATGGATGGCATTGCTTGCAGTGATGAAAGCTGGTAGTCGGAATGACCTGTCTCATGATTTTATTTCAATCAAGCTTTCACCTTCACAAAATAATTGTCAGGAATCTACAAAACAGAGAAAAAAACTGTCACAAAACTTGGATATAAATTGTAGAACGTTTACATTTTACATTTTTTATCCAAGTTTTTTGATGCAGCTTTTCCTGATTTTTTTTGTAGATTCCTGACAATGCCTCTGTGAAGGCAAAAGCTTGATTAAAATCAAATAGTCAATTTTGGAGAACTAGTGTTTGAGCACCCATGTAATGGGTGAACAATATTGAGAAAATTAGAGAACATTAAAAAGAAGATTGATAAATGTAAATATGCTGTAGTATTCAGTTCTATGTATGTATGTATTTATATTCAGTCATTCTCATATTACGTAACTCTAAATTCTTTATCTTTACAGAGTTTTATGTACACTTTCTTTGTGGACTGTGTTGGCAGTCTTAGCACTCAAAATAAGGATGTTTTGACTAGCTTGCTAGAAACCAGGAAGATCAGTGCAGTGTTTTTAATTTATAAGGATTCTTTTCATTTTGATCTTTGAAATTTCATGTACTTTTTCTGATAGTACCAGAATATCTTGATTGATATTATCATAATCATATATGTCAGCGAGGATTACTACACGGCTGTCTAACTGGGAGGCCTTTTGCCTTCTTTAATTCAGTACAGGGTAATATGTGACTGATGGTTTTACTCAAAATGTGCTCTTACCTTGAATTTGTTAGTATTGCTTTAGAATGGCCATTGTATTTTGGCCATGCATAATGGTATGAATGTCTGAAGTACTACGTAGTTCTTGTAGAAAATTTCATCAAAAATTGATGCTTAGTCCAAGTTGATGGGATATTTAATGCATTTTTTCTGCTGGGTTGTGATCAGAGAGAGTTTATGGCGGAGCTCATTATACTCATGTCATGTGCATCACATATGCCTCTATTCATTATTGCCATGCTTAGATATAAGCCAATACTGGTCCAAAGGGTATGCAAAGGTCAAAATAATGGCATTCCATTACTGATACTGCTATATTGACATACTCTTTTCAAAAAGAATTATTAATTTTTATTAGTTTGAAACTAGTTTGTATCTAACTAACCAAAGTATACCCTGAAAATTACAGTCATAAGTGGTATGATTGTGTGGTCTGAAGTTTCATACTTTCTTGTAAATGATAGTTTAGAAATTTTAATTGAATGAATTAATTATATAATTTCCATGTGTTGTTGAAGTGCCAAAAGAAAATGAGTATGCTCTGTTCGATGAAAAGTGTTAAGAATTAAATTCATGTTTTAAGTTGGTTAGAATGAGAGTAGATTACAAGAAGTGGGTGATTGTTACTACTTCAGTTTTTAGATTTTAAAAGAACATTTTCAAGAGAAAAGAGATCCCTGTCCACAATGTGTTTTATGTGTCTGCAGAATACATTGTCCGCCCCCATATACTTTCAGAGGTGATATTTGACAAAGGTTTATTGTGAGTACAAGCATATGGTGCTCTGAGGGTGAAATCATCTTACATCTGATTGCTGAGACTAGTGTTTCTGATGGTGTGAGTACCAGCAACCTGCCTCAGTGTGCCTCAGGCTATCTTAATGGAAGGATGTTCTTTCTTTACTCTTTCTGGTTGCCATTTCATTCTTGGAATTTCGCTTCAGGGTGCTGTTTTTCTTCCACCTGTTCTTCAAGATGATTGGCTCTTACCTTTCTGGGGAGGACAAAACCTGATTTCTTGCCTTGAAAGAAAATGAGGATATATGTGAGATTTCTAGGTACACTGGACTCTTAGAATGCACAATCAGGCAGCTGCTTCCTTCAGAACCTCATCTTCAAGCAGAAAGCTTATAGCATACTGGGGATAGGGAATGATATGGGAGGTGCGTCATTTGCTGTTTACGGATGAAACTGCTCTGGTGTTAGACTTGAGATACACTTCAGAAGCTGATGATAGAATTTGGGAGAATCTACAAAAGGAAAAAATTTAAAGATCATTAGATTAAGATAATGAAGTGCAGAAGGGATATGAGACAGGATGGTATGAGAGTAATTTTGAATAAGGGGAGACCTCGAGAAAATGGAGTGCCTTTAGGCTCTTAGGAGTGGACTTGGCTGTGGATGGAACCATGGGGGCTGAAGTGTCATTGGATAGGAGAGGTGCGGTGAGGAATGTGTGGAAGAAGAGGTTTATCTGTTAGAGCATTGATGAACATGTCTGGATGTTTAGTAATCATGACAGTTTTGTGTGGATTTTGAGTCTTTTTATGTAAATGGATATTTTGGGAGCAGAATATATGAGGACAATATGTGGTGTGAGGTGGAATTATTATGTAAAAAATGACTTTGTAAGAGAAAAGTAGGAGGTAGAGTATGATTGAGAGAGTTGACCAGGAGATGTTGTAATGGTTCACATGTATGGAGAGGATGGGTAAAGTCTGACTAAGATCTACATTTCAGAAGGAAGGAAGAAAGGGAAGTAGGATACCAAGGAGGTGGAAAGATAGAGTAAAAGAAGCTTTGGGGTATGAGGGTCTGAGCATTCAGGAGGGTAAGAGGTTTGCACAGATCAGAATGATTTTTTTTGATGTGGTATATGGGAGGTAATTTACTGTTACTAGTCTTGAGTCAGGACCTATGAATCATTATATGGGAGATAGTGTATTGTCAATGGGCTAAGTCATTACATATAAAGTATATCTTGGAATAGTATATTGGGCTTGGTTTTGGACAGTAGAGTCTGGATTCAGAGCATCATATCTATTTACCTGTTTATGTCTCTGATGCCTGTTCCCACCTGGAACTCCCACAAGAGGGTGGCCACGACAATAGAGTCTCCATAACTTGTGAACTCCAGTGCCGCTTCTTAGCCTTTAGTGCCTCACCTTTAACAGGTCAATGGCAGAGGGTAACTGTAGTGCAGTGTTTACATAGGCTTCTGCCTAATGTTTCTACTGACTACTACCTAATGCTCTTGCCTCATGTTCCTAATGTGCATCATACTTGACAGTTAAAGAGTAAATGTGCACAAATAAGGTCATCTGTTGTTTGGTGTTGTTGCTGCCTTTCTTAGGCATAGGAAGTAGTTGTGTTTGGATAAAAGAATGATATAATTGAATATGTATTGATATATGACTTTTACAGTAGTGTTATTTTGTGTGTATTGGTGATAAGAATTGAGATGTTAATGGTTCGTGAATGGTTAACTTCGTGTATCAAATTAGAAATCAGTAAGCACTAGTATTAGTCTGGAGTCTTTTATACACCTTAGCACACCATGCAAAATTTGAGTATGTGACTGAGTTCACAACTTCATTGTCACTGAACTTGTTACTGTTCATTGGTTTAAGGGAAATAACACTTGATAGGAAATTTATTTTGTTATATTTGTATTCTTACAACTTATGCCATGTTTCATTCTCCTTAAGTCTGTTCCCATTTCACCGTTATGTATTAGTTTTGTACAGACTAAGATCTCTCTCACATTTTCTATTACAGCTTACTATGACTTGGGTAGACACTCAAAAGTATATATTGAGTGTATGCATGTAGGAGTTGCATGGACTTTCTGTTTCCTTTTTTGCTTAGAAGAATATAAGAAACATATACACTTCAGGAAAATATTCAGATTGTTAATGTGATACTTGCAAAATTTCTAGTTTTGGTCGTGCTAGTTGTGGCCTTGCAGGATCTTAGAAGTAATACAACAATTTGTGGTAGTTTATATGTATGTTATTACTGTCCTTTTTTTGTATCTCAATAACTGCACTTCATATATATTGATAGTTCTGTATACATATCAAAGAAAACAGTATAAAGCAAATAATTTTGCCAGAATCTTTCTCTGGCAAAACATTGCATGAAGTTTGGTGGGGTGAAGTTTGGAAGCTGGTTTACTGGTCATAATTCTACAGATAATTGAGAAATTCTTACAAACTCATTCTAGCTTTGGGGTTCTGATTTATTTAAC
>JAUUDZ010443802.1:0-12984 GCA_032361705.1 Panulirus versicolor
AGAGAGAGAGAGAGAGAGAGAGAGAGAGAGCATCATGGTTTCAAAAGTGGTAGAGGATGCATGGATCAGGTGTTTACTTTGAAAAAAGTGTGTTGGAAATACTTAGAAAAACAGATACATTTGAATGTGGCATTTATAAATCTGGAAAAGGTATATGATAGGGTTGACAGACAAGCTTTGTGGGAGGTCTTAAGAATATATGGTGTTGGAGGTAAGCTGCTAGAAGCAGCAAGAAGTTTCATCAAGGGTGTAAGGAGTGTGTACAAGTAGGAAGAGAGGAGAGTGACTGGTTCATAGTGAAGGTATGTGATATCACCAAGGTTGTTAAATTTGCTAATGGATGGGGTAGTGAGGGTGGTAAATGCAACAATTCTGGAAAGAGGGACGAGTATGAAGTCTCTTGGGAATGAAAGGGCCTCGGCCTCGGAAGTGAATCAGTTGTTCATTAATAATACAAAACTGATGGCAGATTCAAGTGAGAAACTGCAGAAACTGAAGACTTGAGTTTGAAAGATTGTGTGAAAGGGGAAAGTTGAGAGTACATATGAATATCTTAGGTTCAGCAGGGTTGAGGGACAAGCTAGTTGGGATGTAAGTTTAAATGGAGAAAAATTGCAAGAAGTGAAATATTTCATATATCTGGGAGTGGACTTGGCAGCGAATGGAACCATGGAAATGGAAGTGAATCATACGGTGGGGAGGGGTTGAAGGTTCTGGGTTCTGGCAATGAAGAATGTGTGGAAAGAGAGACGTTATCTTGGAGAGCAAAACAATGGGTACATCTGAAGGAATAGTAGTTCCAACAATATCATAAGGTTGTGAGGCATGGGCTATAGATAAGACTGTTCAGAGGAGGGTGGATGAGTTGGAAATAAAATGTGTGAGGTGATTTAATCGAATAAGTAAAGAAAGGGTAAGAGATGTGTGGTAATAAAAAGAATGTGGTCGAGAGGGCAGAAGAGGGTGTGTTGAAATGGTTTATACATATGGAAAGAATGAGTGAGGAAAGGTTGACAAAAAGAGGATATACATGTCAGAAGTGGGGGGAACAAGGAGAAGTGGGAGAACAAATTGGAGAGGGGAAGGATGGAGTGAAAATGATTTTAAGCAACTGGGACCTGAAAATGCAGGAAGGTGAAAGGTGTGCATAGAAAAAGAGTGAAGTGAAACGATGTAGTATACTGGGGTCAACGTGCTATCAATGGACTGAATCAGGGAATGTGAAACATCTGGGGTAAACATGGAAACTTCTATGGGGCCTGGACGTGGATAGGGAGCTGTAGTTTTGGTGCATTACACAACAGTCAGAAAATGGATGTGAGCAAATGTGACCTTTCTCCATGTGTTTTCTGGCATTACCTCGTTGTCATAAGGTGTGGTGGTGCTATTTCCTGTGGGGTGGGGAGGAGATGGAAAGAGTATGTGAGCATATATGCATGTGTATATGTATGTATGGAAAGGATCAAAATTTTGTGCATGATCAAGTATGTTCCTACGAGTCCACGAGGAGATGAAACACGATAAGTTCCCAAGTGCACTTTCATGTAATAATCACATCATCAGGGGAGATACAAGAAAGAAATATAGGTCAGTTGATAGACAATGAAGAGACGATCACTTTACTGACTGGAGTAATGCCATATCAGTTATCAACTCTAACTCCAGTACCAAGGGAAACATCATTGAATCTTCTATTATCAAATTCACAAAGAATTTTAACCTTAATATTTGTGAAGGTCTATACAAATTGGATAGCTTTATTGTTGATAAAATCTGTATACAATTCCCCTTCTTGTCCGCATAATAAGTTTATGATACACTCATTGTCTGTCTTGGACAGTCCTTTGTTAACCAAATGGTGTCCTAGCTATGTCTCTTCATTGTATATCGATTGACACATTTCTTTCTTGTATCTCCCCAAATGATGTGATTATTACACGAAAGTGCACTTGGGAACTTATCATGTTTCATTTCCCTGTGGACTCATAGGAATATGTATGTATATGTATGTATGAGTGTGTGTATATATGTATACATATATTCATTTATATATCTATTTATTATGCTTGATTGCCATTTCCCTCATCAGCGAGGCAGCACCAGGAAACAGATGAAGAATGGCTCATCCACTCATATACACATAAACACCCATACACGCATATATACATATACAAATCAACATATACACAAATACATACACATACACAAACATATAAATATATACACATGTAAACATTCATACTTACATGCCTTCATCCATTCTTGGTGCTACCCGACTCCACAGAAAACAGCATCGTTAATCCCTGCTTCAGCAAGGCAGTGCCAGGGAACCAGACAAAAAAGACCACATTTGGTCACACTCAGTATCTAGCTGTCATGTGTAATGCATTGAATCCACAGCTCCTTATCCACAACCAAGCCCCACAGACCTTTCTATGGTTTACCCCAAGCATTTCACATGTCTAGGTTCAGTCCACTGACAGCATGTTGACCTCGGTATACCACATCGTTCGAATTCACTCTATTCCTTACATACCTCTCACCCTTTTGTATGTTCAGGCCCCAATCCCTCAAAATCTTTTTCTCTCCATCCTTCCACCTCCAATTTGGTCTCCCGCTTCTCCTTGTTCCCTCCACCTCTGACACAAATATCCTCGTTGTTATATTTCCTCACTCATTCTCTCCATATGTCCAATCCATTTCAACAAACCCCCTTCTACTCTCTCAACCACACTCTTTTCATTTCCACACATCCAGCTTACTCTTTCATTAATTACTCAATCAAACCACCTCACATCACATACTGTCCTCAAACATTTCATTTCCAACACATCCACCCTCCTCCGTACGATCCTATTTACAGCCCATGCCTCGCAACTGCATAATATTGTTGGAGCTACAATTCCTTCAAAAAAAAAAACCCATTTTTGCATTCTAAGACAATGTCCTCTCCTTCCACACATTCTTCATTGCTACGAAAACCTTCGCCCCCTCCCCAGCGTGTGACTCACTTCCACTTCCATGGTTCCACTCACTGCTCAATCCACTCCCAGATATCTAAAACACTTCACTTCCTCCAATTTTTCTCCATTCAAACTTGCATCCCAATTAACTTGTCCCTCAACCCTACTGAACCTAATTTACATCTACTCTCGACTTTCTCCTTTCACACACTTTTCCAAACTCAGCCACCAACTTATGCAGTTTCTCACTCAAATCACCCTGTTGGGCCTGGCTGTGGATAGGGAGTTGTGGTTTTGGTGCATTACACATGACAGCTAGAGACTGAGTGTGAATGAATGTGGGATTTTTTATCTGTTTTCCTGGCTCTACCTCACTGATGCATGAGATGGCATTGCTGTTTCCTGTGGGGTGGGGTGGTACCAGGAATGGAAGAAGGCAAGCATGAATATGCACATATGTATATATGTATACGGCTGTGTATGTGTATATGGCGTATATGTATATGTTGATATATATATATGTATGTGTATGGGTATGTATATATATGCTCCACCTGTTACGTCTAACCATTCTGAGGCTTGACCATTAGGCTGTACTCTTTGTTTATGGCTAGTTAATCAATTCTCTATCCACTGAAGTACAACCTAATCAATGTCATGTGGTTTCATTTTTGCTAGTAATCTTTCATGCAGAACCTTATTGAAAGCATATTGTAAGTCTAGATAGATGACATCAAGTGCCTTACTTCTGTTATACATGTTAATCAGATCATAAAAGAAATGAGGCAGATTTGTCATACATGAGAAATTTCTCAATGAAATTGCTAATGTATGACAAATCTGCTTCACTGAGTGGTGATTCTCTAAATGGTTTACAATTCTATCCGAAATGATAGGTTCTACAAGTTTTCCAACTGAAGATGTTACGCTAATAGGACAGTAATTTCAAGGCAGTGACTTATTACCGTTATTGAATATCTGTATTACAATGGCAAACTTCCATTTACCTGAAACTGTTCCTGTACCAAGTGACTTATTGAAAAGGGCAGTCAAGGGTTTTATCTCATTTTTCACTTGTTTCATTGTTTTCACATCAAACATACTACGGCCTGCCATTTTATATATTTTCATTGTTTATTGCTGAAAATATGTCTTTGGTTTTAGTTTGTTGAAGAATATTCCCTTCTCTCATCAATAAAACTGGAATCGGGACATGGGTCTTGTCTTCGATTGTAATCAGTAATCTCAACTACAGGAAATGACTGCTGGCATGATAAGCATGAGAGACCGTAAATTACTACAAAGAGGTGCATTACATTCGATGAGAATAAAAAATATAAACATCCTGGGCCCAAAGTTATTCAATATACTGCCATGGCCATCAGAAATCCGATGTAATGTACAATGGAAAAATTTAAAAAGTACTTGGAAGTTCTGGTGAATGGATGAATGGAAAAATCAAAGTAGAGGGTGCAATAGTTCTGCAATGAGAAGTATTTATTCCAATGAGGATATAAAGTCAAGAGGCTGGAGAAGCACATGGATGTAAGTCTTTTGAATCATTTAGAATATATGGCAGATGACAGGGTGGTCAAGAACACAGCAGTATGGTAGAAATTACAAAAAGGAATCATAAACTCTGCAAGAGATGTACAGATGCACTGAGAGAACTGATTTGGGCTACACTGATATTTTCAGATGAAGATACTAAGTGAATGACTGAGATCAGATGCAATGCAAGCATTTGTGTATGGAAGCAGTGTAATTGGAGATGGTCATACTTAATTTAATAAGCTAAGTCAAAAAGTAAGAAATACCTTGTAAGTGTGGACATCCATGCTTCACTTTAACGAACCTAGCATAGGTTGAAGGTGTGTACAAGTATAGTCAGAGAATAATTGTTCCTGACATAGTCCATGAAATTGGAAATTCATTAAAAATGATAGAGATGGCTAAATTCTATCGCAAATATTTTCAGTCTTCTATCACTTTCAAATTTCTTTATACAGTATGTTTAACTAGCAAATAATAATTTACACTCTGAACATGACACTATCACTGAAGAGCCAACCTACCACCACATCTAGCCAAAAGAAATTGGATTCAGAATCAAACATGGATTACCAGGCTGCTAATCTAGCTGTTGATTTACAAACAAGGCCTATATGCAACAGCATTTCTGTGCTTTCAGTATAAAACATATAAAAGGCAGGTCCATTGTTTTTACAATGAAAGCCTAAGCATAATATCGGTTCTGAATCTTGGTACATACTCTTTCCCTCATCAGTTAAAATTTTCAGACCAAACAGATGCTTTTAATCCATATGTGGACTTTGCATTATGCCAATGAAATGTGAACCAATGTCTATGAGGTATGTGGGTTTGAACAATCTTGCTTCTGTGAAAGCAAATAAATGTGTAGGGACAAACGATTAAATGTGGTAGCTTTTGTGTAGGCAGGCACTTATATTTAATATGAACAAGGGTCAGCGTATTCAAAAACTTACCTTCCCTGTGAAGAATATTTGATACAGAATTAAAGGTTTACTTCTAATTTGCACACAAAAAATATCAATGTAGTTACAACAGCAAACCAAATGAAAATATACACTTAAACTAAACAACTTCAACATATTCACATGAAATGATTCTCAAAGGTATGTATATCATTCTAGATAAGCAGGTCATCCCTAATTAGAGTTATATTCCTCTACTTCTGCTTCTTCTTCTCTCAGAAATGCCAACAATTAATAATAAAAAGACTTTTTCTCTATACTGATGCACATTATCTGAAACAATGAAATGTCCACCTTCATTCTTTCAGACATTTCACAGACTCCATTCTCTTTAAAATTATGACTTTGAGAGTCATAGCTGCATTATCAATGAGTAGTAACTAAGAAGCTACATTTATGTCAGTTGGGACGTAAACCACAATTTATTTACCTGTCTATCTATGTTTCTGATGCCTGGTTTCCTTCATGAACTCCCTCAAGGGGCTGCCCAA
This sequence comes from Panulirus versicolor, assembly GCA_032361705.1. Lineage (NCBI taxonomy): Eukaryota > Metazoa > Arthropoda > Malacostraca > Decapoda > Palinuridae > Panulirus > Panulirus versicolor. The sequence goes on from JAUUDZ010443802.1 coordinate 5,971, forward strand.
AGCAAAAGCTTCCACAACTTGTGAACTCCAGTACTGTTTTATAGCCTTTAGTACCTCACCCTTAACAGGCCACTGGAGGAGGGCAAATCTGTAGTGTAGTGTAGTGTTTTCAGATGTTCCTACCTACTTTTTCTACCTACTGTTCCAACCTACTCCTCTTTCCTTTATCTCTAAGCAAGAGCAAGCTGGTAATCAGTTCATGTTATGGCTCCAAACTGTGTTCTGTTGCTCTTTTTGTGAACACATATGATCTTGTATCAACACAGCTAAATCTGCATCACGATGTGACTAACTGCTTTCATATATCTCTCTGGATTTGGCAGCGGATGGAACCATGGAAGTGGAAGTGAATCATAGGGTGGGGGAGGGGGCGAAAGTTCTGGGAGTGTTGAAGAATGTGTGGAAGTCAAGAACATTATCGTGGAAAGCAAAAATGGGTATGTTTGAAGGAATAGTGGTTCCAACAATGATGTATGGTTGCGAGGCGTGGGCTAGATAGAGTTGTGCGCAGGAGGGTGGATGTGCTGGAAATGAGATGTTTGAGGGCCGCACAGAATTTTCCAGGTTTAACCCAGATGTTTCACATGCCTTGGTTCAGTCTACTTATAGCGCACTGACCCCAGTATACCACATCATTCCAATTCACTCTATTCCTTGCATGCCTCTCTCCCTCCTATATGTTCAGGGCCTGATTGCTCAAAATCTTTTTCATTCCATCCTCCCACCTCCAATTTGGCCTCCCACTTCTCTTTGTTCCCTCCACCTCTGACACATATATCCTCTTTGTCAATTTTTCTCACTCATTCTCTCCATATGTCCAAACCAATTCAACATACCCTCTTCTGCTTTCTCAACCACACTCTTTTTATTTCCACACATCTCTCTTACTGTTTCATTATTTACTCGATCAAGCCACCTCACACTACATATTGTCCTCAAACATTTCATTTCCAACATGTCCACCCTCCTCCGTACAACCCTATCCATAACCCTTGACTCGCACCCATATGATATTGTTGGAACTACTATTCCTTCAAACATACTCGTTTTTGCTCCATGATAAAGTTCTCTCCTCCATACATTATACATCACTCCCAAAACCTCCCCCACCCTGTAACTCGCTTCCGCTTCCTAGTCCACTCCCAGATATCTAAAACACTTCACTTCCCGAATTTTTTCTCATTCAAACTTACATCCTAATGAACTTGTCCCTCAACCCTTATTCTTATTCACATTTACCCTCAACTTTCTTCTTTCACACACTTTTCCAAACTCAGTCACCTACTTCTGAAGTTTCTCCCTCAAATCAGCTGCCAGAGCTGTATCATTGGCGAACAACAACTGGCTCACTTCCCAGGCCCTCTCATTCCCAACACTCTGCATACTCGCCCTTCTCTCCAAAACTCTTGCATTTACCTCCCTAATCACCCCATCCATAAACAAATTAAACTACCATGGGGACATCACATTCCCTGCCCTGATTGCTGTTTCCCGCATTAGCAAGGTAGTGCCAGGAAACATAAAGAAAGACCCATCCACTCATATACACACATATATACATAATATACACATAAACATACTCATACTTGCTCACCTTCATCCATTCCTGGCACCACCCTGCCCCACAGGAAACAGCATTGACACCCCCTGCATCAGCGAGGTAGTGCCAGGAAACAGGCAAAGGATGTAAGGATGTAAGTGTTGAGGTAAAGAAGAGATGGAATGATTATTTTGAAGGATTGTTAAATGTGTTTGTGACAGGTTGGCAGATGTAGGGTGTTTTAGTCTGGGAGGCAGACAAAGAGAGAGTAATGGAAAGTGGCTTGGGAAAAGAGAAGAGGTGGTAAAAGCTGTGAATAAGATGAAACTGGCAAGGTGGCTGGAATGGATGGTATTGCAGTTGATTTTTTGTCCATAGGAAGGGACTTTTGTTGATTAGTTAGTTAGGATTTTTAATCTCTGTATCAATCATGGTGAGGTTCCTGATGATTGGCAAAATGCATATATAAATGCAAGGAGGACAGAGGTGAGTGTTCAAACTACAGATGTATTAGTTTAAGTGTAGCTGGCATATTGTATGGGCCAGCAGTAATTGTGACAATGAAGGCATGTACAGAGCATCAAGTTGGGGAGGAACAGTGTGGTTCCAGAAGTGGCAGAGGATGTGTAGATCAGGTATGTGCTCTAAAGAATCTGTGTGAGAAATACTGAGAGAAATAAAAGGATTTCCATGCAGCATTTATGGATTTGGAGAAAGCATATGATAAGTTGATAGAGATTCCTTGTGGAAGGTCATACGAAAATACGGTGTGGGACGAAACTTATGAGAAGCAGTGAGAAGTTCATATCAAGAGTGTAAGGGGTGTGTGTGAGTAGAATGAGAGGAGAGTGTATGGGTTTATAGCAAGGATGTGATATCACCATAGCTGTTTAATTAGTTTATGGTTGGGATGGTGAAGGAGGTAAATGCAAGGGTCTTGGAGGAGGGGAGGGGGCCTGAAAAGCAAGTCACATGTTTGCTGGATGAAACTGTACTGGTGGTAGATTTGAGTTAGAAATGGAAGAAGTAAGTGTCTGAATTTGGGAGAGTGTGAAAGGAGAAAGAGTGAATGTTTGTAAAAGGAAAATTATTAGGTTTAGCAGTGTACAGGAACAGTTTAATTGCATTTTTAACTTTGAATATGCATGGAGAAAATGTGCTCTAGATACCTGAGAGTGGACATAGCAGAGAATGGTACCGTGGAAGTGGAAATGAGTCATAGGATGGGTGAGGGAGCAAAGGTTTTGGGAGCATTGAGGAATGTGCGGAAAGAGAGGTCATTATCTGTGAGGGCACAAATGAGTATGTTTGAAGGTATAGTAGTGCCCACACCTGTTTGAAGGTATAGTAGTGCCCACACCATTGTATGGATGCAAAGCATGGGTTGTAGATGAGAATGTGCAGAGGAGGGTGGATGTGCTGGAGATGAAATGTTTGAGGACAATACATGGTGTAAGATGGTTTAATCAAGCAAGTAAAAATAGAATTAGAGAGAGGTTTGGTAATAGGAAGAGTGTGGTTGAGAAGGCTGAAAGGGTGTGCTGATATGGTTTGGACATGTGGAGAGAATGAGTGAGATATTGGCAAAATAGGATGTATGTGTCAGAATTGGACAAGGAAATGGAGGAGATGGAAGGATGGAGTGAAAATGATTTTGATTGCTTGGATCCTGAACATGTAGGAAGGTGAAAGGTGTACACAGGATAGAGCAACTTGGAGCAGTATGGTAAACAAGGGTGACGTACTGAAGTGATGGACAGAAGTGGGTGAGAACTGGAGTCAAGGCAAGGGCTAGTTTCTTTTTCTTGAATGATGGATAGTGGTCAGGGGTCCACATGAAGTCATTCCTGGGGTTGAGAAGGGAGCAGAGAGTGTCTACTGCTGTTGCTGTTACTATGCTTGGATAAAGTCTGCTAGCTGGTTCATGAGACCCGTGAATGACCTAAGGTCCATCATGTTGGTGGGGGTGCGGAAATCCATGATCTCACAAACATTTATCTGGGTCCGAAGTCACACAGAATTCAGCAGACTGGCTGGAATACACAAACTTGCTATGGTTCATGGTTATACTGTGTTTATGACATCATTGAAGGATCTCCTGGATGAATTGAAAGTGAACTTGAGTTGATTCCCATGACCTTGGCACAGTTGTTGACACTTTCAATTGCGATGTCACCATGTCTGCAAAATTCATCCCATGAATACGAATCCTATGAAGCAATGAAAAACTTGTCGTGTCCCCACAGCATAATGAAGGTAGTAAGTGGCTGCACCTCATATGCTAGCGTTAGGGTGGGTGGTTGCAAAACTTGCTCGTTCAGCTTGATGAGATTCTTAGTGATGCAGATTCCTCCCTTATGCTTCGATGCGACCACAGTGGGATGACACCACTCCGTTATTTCTTCACCTTGTGACTGGATGATCTCATGCTGCACCATGCTGTCTAGGGTCTGCTTAGTATGTGCTTGCCAGGCTAGGGGGATGGCTCAGGGAGTATGCAGTGCAAAGGTCTGCACTTCCTCCTGCAGGTGGATCTTCATTGGTGGACCAGAAATAGTTCGCAGTTGTGTTCCCCCTTGGAACTCCTCTGGGTTCACCAGGACATCCTTGGACTCTTCCAGAAGCTTCTGACGTCACCGTGCATTGGTTGTGGAGAAAGTTTATCTGCTTGTGGTGGTTAGCAGGGATGATGCTGAGGGCTCTGGCATCATACTAGGGGAGTCAGGTATCATCTCTGTCATGGAATAAGTTGACAGTGGAGTCATTTTACACATTCCTAGGGTGAGAGTTGCCTTTAGTGATCCCATAGGTAACTGTTTACTGCCATTTGACAAGAGACCCTCCTCATCCTTTGGAGAGCAGAGGCCAACTTGCAGAGGCCAAGCTGTTGCAGCTGTCATGGTCTGGTGGCTGTCATTTTTGCATTGGTGTTGAATGTGCACAGCAGACCCCTTAATGTGTCCCATCTGGTGAAAATACTCTGACGTTGACTTAAGGTGTTATGGTTGGCTAGGGCCCTGTGGATGTCACTCAGCTTCAAGCAGCAGGCAGCTTTACTTGTTGGCTTGTCATTGTCACAGGGTTTTTGTGAATCCTGTAGCTTCTTGAGTGGGAATTTTTTTTTTTTTACTCGGCAAAGCAATGCTTCTCTTGTTCTTCAGGAGTTAAAGTGAAACCATAGTCAAGCCATTGCTGATGATGTTCTGCTTGTTTGCTGGCATTAGTTGTCAAGCACTGGCTATGCTTTGATGTCTTTTAAACAGCCTTTGACTTACCTGCCAGGTTTGCATTGGTGTTATAGGTCAAATTCTTTCTGCAACACAAGGAGAAAAAGCCGATAGCCAAGATTTTTTTTGAGTTTCCTGGTCCCGGATGAGTTACTGGATGGACGTCCATGCAGTGTTCAAGCATGCTGTCTGCAGCACCATCACCGATAGTGACAGGGCAACAAGAAAACAAAATGGCCTCACTATTTGATGTCCATGTGCAGGGTAACTTCCAGAGTTAGGTAATGAATGTGAAGGTACCCAGCACCCAGGAGGGAAAAATGGACCTCAGGCTTATGAAGTAGTTTCAAATGTCCTGCTCAGAGTTATTAATCACTCACTTTGAAATGCAGCGAATCAATAATGCCACTACAAATGATGAGGAAAGCTACTGCATATTTGTAAGCATACAGTTAAGCAACAAGACATTAGTTTTAAGCATATCTCTCCCAAATTGCTACTAACCCAATCAAGCAGAAAGCAAGTCTCTCCCAAAATGGCTTCTAACCCAATCAAGTAGACTTAACACACCTGAGTTACTGGTCTTAACAGACTTGGTCACCATACCTGGGCTATTGGCCTCGGTCATACTAGAGTCAGTTGTCCAATAGCAATCAACAGTAGACAGTGATGAAATGTGACGTATTAAGTTACACAACACCTCTACCCATTCTGACACAAGTGTTATGCTGAGAGAAAAGGATGTAAAGACATAACTGCACAAGCCATTCAGTCACCAACTAAGCAGGAATTTGGATGCTATTAGATGGCCACAGTTATTAACCCTTTCATTAGGGGAAACAGCTCCCTTTCCTCAGTGCAGGTGTAGTTAATGAAAAGCAAAAAAGTACAAGATGTTTCTTACTTTCACTGTAGTGGCATTTAGATTCCTTCCCCATGATTACAAAAATAGAAACTCATTTAAAAGGCCATAGTTATACTACCACTGTAAGGTATCACAATGCCAGTCATTGGCTGCAACTTACTTTCATTATGGAGAGTATTTCTGTGATTTTCTGTGGAACTTATAAAACTTCACATGAGGCTGTCTACATAAACCTGGTATCACTGTATTGCAGACACCTTTTGTCTTGAGACTAGACTGTATGAATGTTGTAATGCATCCAGCATATGTAAGTAAATAAGGTAATAAAAGATAACTTTCCCCATAACTTCTGAAATGCAATAATGTTGGTGGGGGTAAATCAGCCGAAAGAAAGGGGCAGGAGAGAGATTGAGCATGCACGGGATGATCGATCCACAATTTTTAACCAGTTTGAAGGTCTTTTCAGTGCCTTGAGGACTAGGAGAATGCCTATTCCACCATGAGTACCTTGGCTTTCATCTCTTCTCCTTTGTGAGCCATAAATATCAGTCAGCTTACAGAACAACAACAACAATATCCACCACCAGCCAGCAACAATGAGGGGAGCCGTTGGGCTGAGTGACCCACAACACAGAGAGGCTGTTAACCTTCAGGCACAAGTTAGAATCGAATCCATTAGACCTACTTTACTCCTGTCAGTGCTGGTTTATACTGGGCCACCAACACCACCAGCAATTCCAGTCACACATCAGTCCATTAAACTGTAGCAAGATTGACATCACAGGTAGGGCGTGTTAAATTCTTGGTACAAACTATCATAAAGTAACTGAAGATGGCAGCTTGTAACAATATTTTGTTGTTAGCTTTAACGTTTTCCTGTCTAATTCAGTCTCTGAGGATATATAATGTTCCTACTGTGATGTAAATGAATGTCTGATCCTGCAGACAGTTAGGGCTATATTTTTAGGCAATCCCTGTCCCAGAGAATAAGTTTTGGCCATGTACAGGTGCACAAGGTACAAGACCCTATTATCGCATAGTATTCAGTAGAGAGGTAAAGGCTGCGTCCTTGGCAACAAGCCAAAATGTTGAAGGCAAAAGATTTGGTGAACTTCAGTGAACTATTTATCACCTACAGTTTGTTTATATATGTGATATTCGTCCATGTCCTGGTCCTGGAGCTAGAAGACCTAGTATCTCTGATTAATATTCATGACAAAGGTTATTTATTCATTATACTTTGTCGGTCTTCCGCATTAGCGAGGTAGCACAAGGAAAGACGAAAGAATGGCCCAACCCCACCCCCATACACATGTATATACATACACGTCCACACACGCACATATACATACCTATACATCTCAACGTATACATATATATAC
>JAUUDZ010443813.1:0-12982 GCA_032361705.1 Panulirus versicolor
GGGAACGAGGAGAAGTGGGAGACCAAATTGGAGGTGGAAAGATGGAGTGAAAAAGATTTTGAGTGATCGGGGCCTGATCATGCAGGAGGGTGAAAGGCGTGCAAGGAATAGAGTGAATTGGAACGATATGGCATACCGGGGTCGAAGTGCTCTCAATGGATTGAACCAGGGCATGTGAAGCGTCTAGGGTAAACCATGGAAAGTTCTGTGATGCCTGGATGTGTAAAGGGAGCTGTGGTTTCGATGCATTATTAGGAAACAGACGAAAGAATGGCCCAACCCACCCACATACACATATTTATACATACACGTCCACACATGCACATATACATACCTATACATCTCAACGTACACATATATATACACAGCTAGACATATACATATATACAAATGTAAATAATTCATACTGTATGCCCTTATCTATTCCCGTCGCCACTCCGCCACACATGAAATGACAACCCAGTCCCCTTGCGTACGCACGAGGTAGCGCTAGGAACAGACAACAAAGGGCACATTCGTTCACACTCAGTCTCTAGCTGTTATGTATATTGCACCGAAACCAGAGCTCCCTTTCCACATCCAGGCCCCACAAAGCTTTCCATAGTTTACCCCAGACGCTTCACATTTCTTGGCTCAATGTCAGCACGTCGACCACGGTATACCACATCGTTTCAATTCACTCTATTCCTTGCACCTCTTTCATCCTCCTGCATGTTCAGGCCTGATCGCTCAAAATCTTTTTCACTATATCCTTCCTCCTCCAATTTCGTCACCCACATCTCTTTCCATCGACCTCTGACACATATATCCTCTTTGTCAATCTTTCCTCACTCATTCTCCCAACGTGACCAAACCATTTCAAAACACCATCTTCTGCTCTCTCAACCACACTGTTTCTCTTACCACACATCATTCTTACCCTTTCATTACTTACTCGATCAAACCACCTCACACCACATATTTATGTACATGCTTCCCTAAATACATCCCATTCCTCTCCCACTCCCCTAACGTCCTTTACTCTCACCTTTTTACACTCTGCACTCAGTCTCTCCTGGTACTTCCTCACACAAGTCTCCTTCCCAAGCTCACTTTCTCTCACCACTCTCTTCACCCCAACATTCTCTCTTCTTTTCTGGAAACCTCTAGAAATCTTCACCTTCGCCTTCACAAGATAATGATCAGATATCCCTCAAGTTGCACCTTTCAGCACATTAGCATCCAAAAGTCTCCCTTTCACGCGCCTTTCAATTACAACGTAATCCAATAACGCTCTCTGGCCATCTCTGTTACTCACATACGTATACTTATGTATATCTGTCTTTTCAAACCAGGTATTCCCAATCACCAGTCCTTTTTCAGCACACAAATCTCTGTTTTACATGGCTGTCAATTAACGTGTAATCCAATAATGATCTTTGACCATCTTTCCTATGTGTACTTTTGTACATCTCTCTTTTTATACCAGGTATTTCCAATCACCAGTCTTTTTTTCAGCACACAAATCCACAAGCTCGTCACCATTTCCATTCACAATACTGAATACCCCATGTACACCAATTATACCATCAGCTGCCACATTACTCACCTTCGCATTTAAATCACTTGTCACTAATATCCGGTCTCCTGCACCAAAGATGTTGACACACTCACTCGGCTGCTCCTAAAACACTTGCCTGTCATGATCTTTCTTATGACCAGGTGCATAAGCACCAATAATCTACCATATCTCACCATCCACTTTCGGTTTTATCCAAATCAATCTAGAATTTACTTTCTTACACTCTTATCACAAACTCCCACAACTCCGGCTTCAGTAGTAGTGCTACTCCTTACTTAGCTCTTGTCCTCACACCAACCCCTGACTTTACTCCCAAGACTTCCTAACCATTCTTTCCCTTTACCAATGGGTTGGATTTGAACCTTGGGCAGGGCACCTGGCTTGCATAATAGGAAGGATATGAACATTGAATCACATTCCTTTGTGGATATTCTTTTATTATAATCTTTCTGTTAGTGCATACATAAGTACTGCTACTTGTCTGAGGTCTTAACATATTTAACAAATTCTTTACAACATAGCTTTAAAAGATATCAATCAGTCTGTTAATAGAACTCATTATCAGGTGAAGTAGCATCATGTAAAGTTTTAAGAAGTTAGATGGCATTGAAGTGACTAATAACAGCATCTTGCAGATATCATCTTTAGAATCTCCACCTATGATCACATAACATAGAAAGAATTTACAGTAGTTATCATTCCTGATAGGTAATAATGCAGTAAGTTGAGGTATTATTATTGTATTTTTTAATGAGCTTATTATGATAGCTATTTGAAACCTAATTTGTATTACCAAATATAAGTTTAGGGTCCCTTTTTTATGATGAAATGCTCTTGCTTTTTTAAGAAGTTCTGTTGAACGCAGAAACAAGTCTTTCTAATCAAGTGAATTTTTTTAAGGCTTGTCTTTTGTTTTTGTTCTTCCTTACAGTTCTTTTCACTTTGTTAGCTCCTTTATGCAGATGTCTTCATTGTCATTTTGCTTCATCATTTAAAAGAATATTTACTGTATTAGAATCAGACTTTTTGGTTGTCAAGAATAAGTTTGGTTGTATATTTCTCAGAGCAGGTGTTTATTTTCTTTTTAGCATAAGATGATACAAAAGAATTACTAGAGGCAGAAAAGTGCTGAAGAAATAAATGTTTTGATTGCATGAAGCTGTGATTTACATGAAAATAGCCGCATTAGGATGTAAAGAAGTTTCTTTTCAGCAGTTGGACTGATTCCGTCTCTTAACCATGAGAATTTTTAGAGTTCTTTATGATGTGGCTGCAGCTAGTGTTTATACTGTAATGATATAGCTGAAACTATTCAGGTAGTTCTAAAGTCCTTTGTTTAGGATTTGTCAAAGTCTTTTGTATAGTGTATGATAAGAATAAGTGCAGAATAGTATTACCACAAATTGTCTTATTACATTATGGATTTTTGTCAAATATTTTCTCAAATTGTACAGACACTTAACTCTGGATTTTCATACTTTAAATTTTTGGAGACATGATGAAGGCAGCTTCACTCTTCATTGATGAAACTCACATTTTAGAGCTCTGGGTATTAAAACCTAGAGCGCTTTATGCTGACCTTGTTTGATGGATTTATCTTAAAAACATTGAATTTTATAAACATTAATCAGCTGTTTTATCTAGCATTTCATTTAATTTTCAAGAAAGCATTTGTTACTTTTTGTGCTTACAATAGGTATTTTAATTATTTTCTGTTCTCAGGCTGACATAAAACCTCAGACTGATGGTAATAATGGAAAAGTACAATACAACTTGACTCCGGAGATTATGTCTGCTGTGTTTAAAACCTACCCAGCTGTAAAAAAAAAGCATGCAGAATATGTCCCACATAGGATGACGGAGTCAGAGTTCTGGACTCTCTTTTTTCAGTCTCATTATTATAGCGTCCATACAACCAGCAGGACAGAAAATGTCTTCTCTGAATGTTCAAAATATGATGATAGAGGTAAGAACTTTTTTATTTTTCCATAGTGTTGACAGTTAACCCATTCATGCAGCTGGCTAATTTTAAGGGCTGCTCCCGTGTGCAGCAGTTTTCGGAAAACAATAAAAACGGTACGTATATGTACCAGTCAAGGTGAACCTCAATTATTCAGAGACCACATATGCACCAGCCACAGTGAATGGGTTGAATTAGAAATAGAATATTGGGGATTAACTGAATACCAGGGATAAGAATCAGTAATTTTCTAACTTAAGAAATAGTTTTGTGATAGATAAAAGATATAGTGTTTGAATTGAAAAACAAGGCTTGTTTGGGTGGCTCATTGTGTGACTTTTAACACACCCTTGACAGTTACAGAAAAAGTGGCATCTTGCGGTAGAATTAAATCCACTCATTATAGTACAAATTGCATTTTATAAGTTCAGGTTTTGTAGATGTGACCTAGTGAGAGAAATATTGATGTTAGGAAAGCATCCATTTTAAGAACTCATTATAGTTCATGTTTCTTGCATCATAGTGATCCCATGAATGTTTCAGGTGATGTGCTATTTGTAATGAGATGCAGATAGTAGAAAATTGTAAGAGAAGTAGTGACCCTTCAAAGAACTTGCAAGTGCAGCACAGGAATATGGAGATTATTGTAATAGTTTTTGCTTTAGACATATGAAGATAGTGCTGCTCCAGTCCTTCCTTGTAGGAGCCATGCCCATTTTTGAAAGCATTTCTCATTTTTAATCAGTTGTACAACTTGGAGCTTCATATATATGGAGACTGAATTCTCAGGTTTGTTTTATGTTTCTTTTAGATTTTAAAGCATCACTTCAAGGATTGTGACATTCTTTTACAAAGAAACTCTAAGAATGTTACATATGGTTATCCCTAGTGAGAGGGACAGGTAATGCTGTTCACATATCTGCTATTATGAACTAGATATTGGAGCTAAAAATTCACCTCTTTTGTATTATCACCTTGTAAAAGGAACAGAATAAGAAGCCAACCAAAATTTTTCCTTAAAAGCCCTTTGCCTCACTATGTTGGAAAAAATTATTTTATTTGTTTATGATTGCCCAAGACCCATTTTCCAGGAGCTGCTTCCAGTAGTAGGGAAGTGATAGGCTCCTTCAGAGTGAGAAATTCTTTGAGAAGACTGTACTTGTGATGATACAGCCTTGCCAAGGGTAACTTTTCACTCAGGGTGTAATCTCATACAGAGTTTGGTAACATATTGGGAAAAACATTTCAGTAAATGTGTATCCATAAAGAATTTATGTATTGCATATGATTATACTTATGATCTTGCTTGTTGGATCATGCATTGTACTTGTATATTATTTGTATTATTTTTCATTCTTTTTGAATGCTAAAGTGACGTCATTCATAAAATTTTATAAATATAAGGTCCAGGCGTGATTGTAAGTACAAAGTTGAAATAGCTCACACATAGTGCTTTTTACTGCTGATTATTCAGCATTATAAAGGTTCAGCTCAGCTGTTGCTGCTAAACCTCCAGACCTTAAGAAAATAGTGAATACTCGTAGCTGGGGTTATTGTGTTCCTAGACTGTATGTGTCTAATGTTCTCTGTTGTTACATGAAGCTTACTTTTCAGAATGGAATCGTGATGTCACCTCAATAAAAAATGATCCATTGTATGATTTAAATGATATATATGAAGAAAAACCCATGTCAGTGGATGGGGAATTAAGGGTTGCGGGTGCTAAAGCTGGAAGTAACATCATTCATGCCACCATGATCAAAAGGTAGGTTATTTAAAACTTGCAGATGTTTTATGACATTTGTGTTTAATTGTTATGGGACCCAATGTAAAAGCAGTTCTTGAATTTTTAGCCATGACACTTGTACCACTCATATGAAGAAATTGAGATGTTATTACCAAGAGGCAATGGAGTTGCTTAGAAAAGACAATAATTGCAAAGTAATTTTTATGTATACCTAACCCAGGATCCCTTTCTAGGGAGTCCTGATGTTACCCAGAACTCTTCCCAGGAGCTCCTTGAGCTCCAAGACTGTGCTACTTCCATTGGCACAGAAATGATGGACTCCTTTGGAGTGAGTTCTTTGAAAAGATTTATTCCCAGTGATACAGCCGTGCTAGAGTTGACTTCACTTGTGTTATAACTTAGAGCAAGCAGAGTTCAGTAACACTAGAGAAACATTTAAAGCAAGGAACAAAATCCATTTTTTTTCCAGACATGAGTAAAGCAAAAAAAAAAAATTAAGAGATTAAAGTAGATGAATTTGAAAATGACCCTGAGAAAACTAGGAAATGCTAATCAACCAATATAAGTTGGTTTTCAGGTGAAAAAGAATGTGTAGATAATGGAGTACTTTATGGCTATGACATGCATGTCCTTAGTAACGTATTGGAAAGAGACTTGATTGAAATGAGTAATCAGCTTTGAGCACGAGATGATGAATTGATGGAATTCTTGGTTATATTATTGTTATCATTATTTTTATTATTATTATTATCATTATTATTATTATTAATTATTATTATTATTATTATTATTATTATTATTATTATTATTATTATTATACTTAGTTGCTGTCTCCCACATTAGTGAGGTAGTGCAAGAAAACAGACAAAAGAATGGCCCAACCCACCCACATACACATGCATATACATAAATGCCCACACATGCACATATACACACATATACATTTCAATGTATACATACATATACATACACAGACATATACATGTATACATATATACACATGTACAGATATCTAAAATACTTCACTACCTCCAGTTTTTCTCCATTAAACTGATCTCCCAGTTAACTTGCCCCTCATCCCTACTGAACCTAATAACTGTGGACTGGCTAATTTGATAATTCACAGTGTATTCATTTCACATCCCCACATTTTTATCAGTAGAGCACCCATTTGCATGCTCTTCTATTCTTTCACCTCATCTCAGGTATCCTCCTACTCCTGGTCCTATTCTTTTATTTTTTCTTTCTGTTCATTCCCTATTGCTATATACATTTTTGTGATAATCTAGCTTTCATCTTTTGCCTCACTACATATGGTGCAGTATGCAAATATGCACTTCTTATACTAACAGAGTTACTGATGCAGAAATTTTTCCAAATGCCATGATCACACTACATCATTACATCTCATTTTCTTGCATGTTGTTCTCTCATACTTATACCTGAGGTAAACTATTTATATCACTTTAAGCAAGACAAATATATCAGTTATTGGAGCTGGTTATATTCAAGTGTAGCTAGATGTTACCACTCTTAAAAATAAAGTTTTAGTTTTGATCATATTAATGAATGTGATATAAGATCAGTAATATTAAGCAAACTTTTTCTTTCCAATAAAGGTCCCTGACTTTGAAACCTCTCCAAAAACAGTTGTCAACTCATTTGTAAGATAAAGCTTATTAGATTACCAATATGGATTTACCGACAAATATATTCCAGGTTTAACCAGCACAGCCTCAACATTATTAAAGCACAAACTTATTCTGAAAAGGAAAAGGTGTTAGATGAACTAGCTGCTAAAAACCCGAATGGAATTCCCAATGGTGAAGCAAACCAGGATGTTCAAGTACAGAAGAGTAAAAAGGTTAGTATGACTCTTCTCCACATATATTGCAACTAGCTTAGACTGCTTTCTCTTTGCAATGTTCATTCTGTGACATATGATATTGTTGTATACATAACCATGCATCCACCTCCATGAGTCCACCTAGCGTGCTTCCCATACAGGTATATTCCTCACCTGTCCCTCTTTCCTGTGAGTCCTTCCAGTATCCTCCCTTCAGCGTAAACCTCACTGTTCGTCCTTTTACCAGAACGCATCCAACCCCAATCAAGAGCAACTCGTGATTTCTTGGTAAAGTCTCCATATGGTTGAGGATCATTTTGTCAAAGACACTGCAGACCGACCCTGTCTTAGGGTATGATTTTCCAACCAGCGCTAGCCTGATGGGGGAGATAGCAAGAGTCTTAGGAACTAAGTCACAAGCTTATGTAGGACACTGATACGGATGCTTCTTTAAATTGTTAAGTCATAAAAATCTGTGCACATGTATTTTATTTATTTGTCTCATTTATCAGTCATTTCATAAAACTTGTCTGGTTTGCATGAACTGAAAGAGAAGACTGATCAATCCATTTTTATGAAAAAGAAATAGTTTTAATGACCTGTATCAATTAAAATATTTGGTTTTTCTCTCACAGGTATGATTATACATCTCACATGTGCATGTTTAAATTTCATATTCACCCTAGTGAAGGAACTGATGTTACTGTTAATGTGCTGATGAAAAAGAACAGTGATGTATTCCCAACTCACAGTTTGCAGGTTTCCTAAGTTCCACATATCACATAAGATTTTGCTTTTGTTTATTTTAAAGTAAACAGTATAAGTTCATAGAAATATTCTGCAGCGAATAGAAAAGGTCTTTGTGTTTGGGGTGCACATGGGATAGAATGAACAGGACTGATCAGGCATAATGAAGCAATGTGCCATCACTGGACTGAACCAGGCTGTATAAATAAGTCAAGGTAAAACATGGTATAGTTATTAGTGCTTGGCTGTGGATGGTTTCTGTACATCATACATTACAGCTAAAGAGTTGTGGCAAGTTATTCACTTGCTCCTGATTTGTCCTTGCAAGGATGTGAGAAATAAGTAGGTATGATTTTTTTTCTTAAAATGTGTTCGCTATTTCCTACACAAGCTGATATATACAACGCACCAAAACCAGAAACCCCTATGAACAACCAACCCCCCAGACCATTCCATGGTTTCTTGTGACCATTTCATATGCCATGGGTTAGCCTACTGACAGAGTGCCACCCCTTGTGTGCCATATCACTCCAATTCTTTCTGTCCCGTTTAAACTTTTCACCCTCCTGCATTTTCATGCCCTAGTAACATGAGCCTTTTTGGCTGTTTCTATATTGAGCATTGCACAGAGGGAAAGTTTTATATGAAGTGGCATATGGTTCCCCACGTAGTACATTTTTTTTCCAGAAAGTATTGTGATTAGTTGAAGTGGTTTTAATGGTGCATAGTGCAGATGTTAGCATTCTGACTGACAGTCTAACTGGCCCAGGTTCAGATCATGGACTGAACTGACAGGTCATAGTTAAATCAATTGTTCATTGTCCATTTTGGGGATAGTCAGTGATTGGGTAGTTTATAATAAGCTGAGATGTGTTTATGTATATTTGTACTTAAAGTTGAAGGAAGTAAAGGTTGAGAGATAGGACAATGTTAGGGTAACACTCTCTCCCCATAACACACAAACAGTAATCACAAGTAGTGATTACAATGGGGCTTTGAGCCAGGGTTCAACCCAACAACTTTGAGATAAAGGTTTCCTGAGGAAGCCCGTTTTGTTTATAATGGGGACATGGGTCTCTTTTTATGTTGAAAATTTTTTCTCAGCATGTATGAATTTGTAGAAATGATTTTTTTATGTATAACAGGCTAAATTAGAAGAGAAAATAGTTTACCATGACCTAGAGGATTCCAACAACGTGGAAACATCTTCATTAACCATCCACCAGAGAGACCGCTACCTCACAGGACCTACGGAATATACTTCCATCCAGAACCTACAGCCACATCAGGTCAGTCTTTTTAATGAGTTTATGTTAACTATGATCTTCAGTAAGTGTATGATGTATCATTGTGATATTTACCTATTATTGATTGTAGGTGTTTATTTTACAGTTAAGCTTATTCCAGAGACCAGGGTGGTATTTAGTTTTGTGTTAGGATAGTCACATGAAGGGCTTTACATTAACTTTCATACCCCTTGTTAGTTCAGGGAGGCATTTCCAACATGTCTAAGGTCTTATATGCTTGGCCAAAGATCATTTTGAATTTTATTCCTTGCACCAATTGAATATACTGTTTGGTCTAGGTACATTTAAAGTGGGAAGGTGAGATTGTTATCTCGGAGAGCAAAAATGGGTATGTTTGAAGGAATAATGGTTCCAACAATGTTATATGATTGCGAGGCATGGGCTATAGATAGGGTTGTGTGGAGGAGGGTGGACGTGTTGGAAATGAAATGTTTGAGAACAATATGTGGTGTGAGGTGGTTTGATCTAGTAAGTAATAATAGGGTAAGAGAGATGTGTGGTAATGAAAAGAAAGTGGTTGAGAGGGCAGAAGAGGGTGTATTGAAATGGTTTGGTCTCATGGACAGAATGAGTGGGAAAAGATTGACAAAGAGGATATATGTGTCAGAGGTGGAGGGAATGAGGAGAAGTGGGAAACCAAATTGGAGGTGGAAGGATGGAGTGAAAAAGATTTTGAGCAATCGGGGCTTGAACTTACAGGAAGGTGAAAGGCGTGCAAGGAATAGAGTGAATTGGAACAGTTTTGTATACTGGGGTTGATGTGCTCTCAGTGGATTAAACCAGGGCATGTGAAGCGTCTGAGGTAAACCATGGAAAGTTTTGTGGGGCCTGGATGTAGAAAGGGAGCAGTGGTTTTTTGTGCATTACACATGACAGCTAGAGACTGAGTATGAAGGACTTTGGCCTTTGTTGTCTTTTCCTAGCGCTTCCTGCACGCACGCAGGGGGAGGGGGGTGTCATTTCATGTGTGGCGGGGTGGCAGCAGGAATGGATGAAGGGAGCATGTATGAATATATACATGTGTATATATATGTATGTGTATGTGTTGAAATGTATAGGTATGTATATGTGCATATGTGAGTGTTTATGTATATACATGTGTATATAGGTGGGTTGGGCCATTCTTTTGTGTTTTCTTGTGCTACCTTGCTAATGTGGGAGACAGTGTCAAAGTGTAATAGAAATATTAGAGAAAAAAAAAAAAGGAAATGGAAGGAGCCAAGTGGGGAGGGCTCATCCTCCTCAAAGGCTCAGGTCAGAGTGACAAAGTTTGCGGATGTAACCAAGAGAGGAGATATATGTTGTATATTTGAGGAAAGAAACCTGGATGTTGTGGCTCTGAGTATGGGGAACCATGGTTTGGAAATGTCTTTGGAGTAAAGTCGGGTTGGTGAGAGGACAAAAGCTAAGGAAGATGTAGCACTACTCTTGAAACAGGAGGAGTGTGTGATAGTTCCAGGAAGTAAATTCTAGATTGGTTTGGGTAAAACTGAAAGTGGATGGTGAGAGAAGGGTGATTATTGGTGCTTATGCACTTGGGTCATTTGAAGAAGATTATGAGAGGTAAGTGTTTTGGGAGCAGCTGTGTAAGCGTGTCTAATTTTGGTGCATGGGACCAGTTATTAGTGATGGGTGATTTAAATGCAAAGGTAAGCATTGTGGTAGTTAAGGGTATGATTGGTGCTCATGGGGTATTCAGTTTCATGAATGGAAATGGTGAAGAGCTTGTATAGTTGTGTGCTGAAAAAAGACTGGTGATTGGGAATACCTAGTGGAAAAACAGTGAATACACGAGTGGCAGTATAGTAACCAGTGAGGTAGGAGGTACTCCTACTGTGAAAAGTGAAAAAGAACCTTAAAATTGGGAAAAGTTGTTTCAGTACCCCGAAGGGATACTTTGGTTTTTACTAAAGTATCCTATTCTCCTAGTTCCTCATCAGGGTGACCTCATTGTACACCCTTTAGGGGTGGAACTAAAGGGGGAGGCGTTGCCCATCTCCATCAGGGCCTTGATACCTTTGGAAACTCTGTGCTCGAGTTGCCTTCTACCAGTGACATGTCAAGGTGAAGCACAAAAGGCTGAGTGGCACTGTAGTTTAACAGTTATGCTGAGGATTAAGAGACAAGCGATTGATGGTGATGGCACTAAATGTGAATGTAAAAGGAGGAAGCTTGTGGAGAAGTTCAAAAGTTATAGCTTGGTTGTGCTAGGGATTAGGAAACCCATATCCTTTGGCAGGGTGTGAGGACTGAAAATGGCATGATAAGTATAACTTATGGGAGGGCATATGCAGGATATGTGATATGGATGGAAATATTTGAAAATTATCGGGGAAGATGGAAAGAAGGATGTACAGTTCTGCTGGCACCAAGGGTGTGGGAGGTTTTTACTGAAATGAAAGATTGGGATTGTGAAGTATGCATAGTAAGGGTAATACGCCTGTGAATATGAAGACGGTGTGAGGTAAGGATGAAATGAAGCTTTTCTGGAGAAATTTAAAGAACTCGATAAACTGTTTCGAGAATGAGAGAAATGGGGTTGTATTGGGTGATATGAATGCGAAAGTGGGATGTGGTGAAATTGAGATATTTAGTGGATGGGGAGTGCCTGGAGTAAATGAGAATGGAAGTTGTGCTGTGGATATTTGTGTTGAGAGGGGTTTATTCCTTGCATACACCACTTTTTAGCTTTGGGTGACTTTGTGGCAGTGGATGAATGATTGAGAAAGGCCATACTAAACATGAGAGGATTCTTTGGAGACTGTCCATTTTGCAATTCCTGTGGGAATGGGGATCAGGGAGAAGTGGAGGTATGGTGTAAGGAAGAATAGAAAGGTGTTGGCAAATAAGAAGATAAATCAGGGGAAAAATGCAGAGGAGTGTGAAAGGAAGGTAAGTGAATGCTTAGATGAAAATGCTGTGAATTTATGGGAGCAGGGGGCTGGAAATCCTCCCTCTCGTTTTTTTTAATTTTCCAAAAGAAGGAACAGAGAAGGGGGCCAGGTGAGGATATTCCCTTTAAGGCTCAGTACTCTGTTCTTAACACTACCTCGCTAATGCAGGAAATGGCAAATAGTATGAAAAAGAAAATAAGTTATAGTGAATGAGGTGTTTAAGATGTTTAGAGAAATACTATTAAAGGTGGTATAATTAGTAGGTGGGTACCACATTGCGAGAAGAGATTAGAAATACTGTGGAAGAGAAGAAATAAGTATATGGTAGATGGCTTGATAGGAATGTACAGTAAAGGATGAGGTAAGAAAATAAGATATGTAAGTAGAATGTTAAGAAGCTAATACAGAAAGCAAAGAAAGTAGATGAAGGTTTTGGAAGGGAGATTGTGAAGAGGAAAGCGAAGAAAGAGTAGATGAAGGTTTTGGAAGGAAGATTGTGAAAATTTTTGGGATAATAATAAACTACTGTAAGGTGGTAAAAATGGAGAGGTGGATGTTAGTGGAAATGATAATGCGAGAACTAAGGGAGAGGAGTTGTTGAATCAGTAGGAGGAAGTGAAAGGAAGATGGAAAGAGTATTTTGAACTGATTAATGTGGGAGAAGAGGAGGCAGCAATTTTGGGTTTGGAGAATGGAAGGAAGAGTTACAAGTGCAAGGGCCTAGAGTAAAAGGAGATAAGGGGAATAATGAGGCTGAAGGACAGAAAGGCACCGCGAGTAGATGGGATTACAGAAATACTAAAGTGTGGAGAAAGTGTAATTTAGCAAGGAAACAAGGTTATGCATGAGGAATGGGTGAAAGCTAATATTGTTCCTTTATTCACAGGAAATGTTGCTAAGGATGTGTGTAGCATTTATAG
>JAUUDZ010443824.1:0-12466 GCA_032361705.1 Panulirus versicolor
TGGGTTGGGCCATTCTTTCATCTGTTTCCTTGCGCTATCTCGCTAACGCGGGAGACAGCACCAATGCAAAATAAATAAATAAAATATAAATAAAGAAGATAACCAAAATTCAAGTATACCTATCTCTATGTTACTGTGGGACAGTACTGACTGGATGGGAAAAGGAACAGACTAGATGTAATCATAAGATCTATCTATCTATATCTTTGATGCATGTTCCCACCTGGTACGAACTCCCTCAAGAGGGTGGCCACAACAACAGGATCTCCATAACTCGTGCACTCCTGTGCCACTTCTTAGCCCTTAGTGCCTCACCCTTAACAGACCACTAGCAGAGTGCAACTCTACAGCAGTGTTTGCAGAGACTCCTACCTAATGTTCCTACTGCTCCTGCCTAATGTTCCTACCTATTACTTCTACCCAATGTTTCTGCCTAATGCTCCTGTCTAATGTTCCCAACTTCTGCTTCTATCTATTGCTCCTACCATTCTGCCAAAAGTTACCTGGGTCAGAGGAGTGCAACCTGACAACCACTAAATTGCTGGCTAACTGCGCAGCTGTAACTAACTTTCCCAATACACAGGCAGGTTAGATAATATACTTCCCTGGTCATTGGCTGCCTCCTAACTACTACCTAATTATACAACTACTTCCTAATTATGAAAAAAATTTTTCCAGCCATGATTTCATTCTATGTAAACTTTATTATATAACTCACTCTCTATTTCTTAAAGCATGATTTCACACTAAAGTACATATTTTCTACATATCTTTTACACATTTAACTTACTTTTAACAAACTATATACAATCTTTAATATGTTTACATGTTATTAACAAAGACCACTTTATTCATACTAACAAATAAACAAAGAACTTTCTTTTCAACAAAAATATCAACACTAATAACATCAAAACTGCTTCTTTTTCTCTAAAACTAATTATACCTGTGAGCACATAAATGTGGCATCATACCCTTATGACATCCATGCACTTTCAACAATATGGTGGTAACTGTGAAACATGATACTTTTCCAGCAGTGGCAGTAGGCTGGTAATCATACTATAACTGATGGAAGCAAACGTCAGCTGCAATTTCATTGTAGAGGTGGGAAGAATTAAACTATCATGTGATGATGGAAACAGGCCTATAAGGATCACAAAAAGATGAAGCGAGCAGCTTAAGAATCAGGTGATATGATAAACAACTATAGTGATATTACAAAGCCTTAGCTTTTTCTTATGTTTATGTCACTCATACTACCAAAGACTTTAACAAAAGCCATTATAGGTCTAAGCATATAAGCAGACATTCATCCCAACCCAGGAACATCAGAATATATTCGACCACAATGCCATACCCTCATCCCCAGAAAGCGATACTTCATCAAATGCTCCAGCTGCCTACAATGGTCTCTCATTATAAATCACTGAATTCCATAAAGACTCTTCAGAACTGAGGACAAACAGCAAGCACTCAAGCATAAACATCTTATGCACACTCCAAAACTATTACATTCTCAACATTGGCACTTCATAAGCAACAGCACAAAATGCAACCCCCTCCAATTCATTACCCAACCCCTGTATTCACACACTAAACACTGTACAATCCAACAACAATGGCATCCAAAACATGTACAAAGAAGTTCTCAACCTTCTTCAAGAACGACAGAAACATATTGTCCTCATCCAAGAAACCAAACTTACATCCATATCTTTCTTACCTCCTTTCTATAATTACATAACCCTGAAGGAAGACTAAAAACAAAGAAAAGGAAGAGGACTTATATGCTTATAAACCACAACATCCAATTCACAGACATTACTTCAAGCACAAAATTTATCACAAACTGTGAAAACACTTGAAATACAATTCAATGTTATAAGCATCTACATTCTTCCATCTTCCACCAGCCCATTCAGATACTTTCCCAAACTGAACCTGACCAATATGCCCAGCACATGAATGTAGAGATTTCAGTGCCCATTATCCTGCATGGCTCAAAACTCGCACCTAAGATCCAAGGGGTGAACTACTTGTAAATCAACTACACCCTTCCAACATCCTCACCCTATGCAACCAGCCACCTAAACTCTCAGTCCACCACCAGCAATTAATCTTACTTGACATTAGTTAATGCACACAAGCACCTCACACAAGGACCATCTTTAGCACATAAAATTCATATACCCATTCTGAAAACTCAATATCTAACCCAATCAACCTATACAACCATTAATTCAATCTTAAATGCCAAATACGCATTCTCCACACCTATGCAGGATATGCTTTCTCACATACAGTCTGGACACCATCCATCTCTACAATATTACAAAGAGCAGTTCCACAAGACTCTTCATGCCCATGATACAACTACCACAATGAAGACACAAAACACTCAATGCACAAGTGCCCCATACTCTCCCCACATAGAAACACACACATCACTATACTTTGGTCCCACCTGGTTGACATGGTCAGCTCTCTGATCATTGCAGGAGCCCCAGGATAAAAGGGACTCCTGCAGCAGGAAGATAAGGTATGAGTGGACCATTCCTAATATAATAAAAGAAAAACATCCAGTGATAACATGAACCATCTTAAATTAATAGTACACATCAAGTATGTTATACACTAAGGCCCAGTAAAATGTAAGTTTTGAAAATTGAAAAATCTTTTCTTTCCGAGGCAGTGTTCTGAGAGTATATTCTGGGAATATACAAGTCAAGACTCAGCTTGCCCTCATATTCAGATGGGAAGGCAACAGGCTTACCTTACCCTTGGCAAGCAACTCAAAAGTATCTGCTGTCACTTCTTGTTCAGTGGGTCTGCCCTTGGATAATCAACAACTGCCATCAAGTATCTGCCCCCATCAAGTCCTGGAACTCAAGTTTTGTAGATCACTGGCACCAATTCCAGGCAACTACAGAAAGTCAAGAGAAGCTTTTCAAATAGATGAGAGAAATAAAAGATATGGTGAACAAAAAAATGTGTGTGCAGAACACCACCTCAGAGAAAAGTGGTTCTCAGTTTTCAACACCTACATTTCCCTCATGGTTTGTCCTGATGCACGAAAGCACACTCACAAACATGAGGACCATTAGAGAAACATTCTCTGAGTAGAATCAAACTCTCATAAAAACCTTTAATAATGACATGGAGCAACTCTGCAGAGTAGAATTAAACTCTCATAAAAACCTTTAATAATGACATGGAGCAACTCTGCAAACTGATCTTCTTTCAGCAGAAATCCCTGCTTCATGAAGGTAAAAGAAAAATGCCAAAAATCCTCTCATACTTTTCCTCCAACAAAAAATTTCTGATGAAAGCCAAGATTGGAGTCACATTCTCCCAACATGCCCTCTAGTGTAAAGTTCAAGAAGAGCCAATGAAAGGTATATGAAATCCATAAACAAGAAGTCAAACACCTCATGATTTGTATGTTGTCCTGCAGGGGCCCTACTTATCTTCTATACCATTCAAATCACTACATGCACTGCAATAACAAGTATGAGTGATGTATATTAGCTCACCAGAAGGGACTGCAGGACCAGGATGTACAAATACATGGTCTTGATGGATGTACATATAAAAGGTACCCTTGGAAATCTTGGTTAAGTTAAAAGGTTTTCTAAAAGAATCAACTTCAAATAAGGCAGGAATCTCTCTTATGAAACTTCAATGAGTGAATGAAGAAAGGCTACTTCTCAACTTTATATTTCATTATTAGCCAAAAATAAGATTTGGGTTACCCTTAAACTATCAAGAGATAGCAAAAGACAATATCTAGTGTCTAGACATGGCATGAAATTCTCTATTTCTCCTCCCAAAGCCCAAGGATACAAGGACAAGAGTTCATAAAAGACTGTGAGGGGCTACTGCCAGAAAAAATATGAATGTAAAAGATCTAAAACTTGAAAGCTCCCACTTGGGGAGCTAGGGCAAGGCAACCAGTCTCCTCTAACATAAGAATGTAAAAGTACATCTCAAAAACCCAAATCCAGAGACAGGGGCTCTTGAAGGGCACTTTCAAAAGATAATAGTGCTACTAGCCTTGTTCTGAGGAGATAAAGGCAGGTAAAGAACTCTAAACACAAAGCACAAGTCCCTTCAGTGACATCTAATTCTTCCAGGATTGCAAATGTACTGGGGATGATGGGGTCTTGAAGGGAGGACATAGAGAATTGTAAGGCCTTGGATTCAGGATTGAGCAAATTCTCAAGCTATACAAAAATACAGTTCTTTTATTGAGGTAAACTGAATAATTATGTACACTTAATGTAGCTTACAACCAACCAGCATGGTCTGACCAGTAAGCTAACCCAGTGTGTTCTCTGCTGCTCACCATGATGAGACTTCTACCTGTGAGGCTACATATTCTTACAACTGAGTTCACAAGTGATAGGAGCAGCATGTAAGCCCAACCACTCACAAATGAGGTCACAAGCGAGAGGAGCAGCTTGTTTGCATAGCTGGGTCAGGTTCTTCATTTGCATCAACACTCATTAGTATCAGATCAGCTGCAATGGAGGTCTATCTTAGTACAGCTGGAACAGAGACCTTCTACATCACTCAGGCATGATACCCTGCAGTTTTCCCCACACAGCAGGCTCACTGGTAAGCACACAGTGAGAGGTGTTTTAGAGAAATACAACCAACTTATGACTTGATGGGAATGAACACCCATACATAACATGCATAAGAAATTTGGTATACAGGCTGCATTTGTGTTTTCATAGAAATTCTGATATATGTACTTGTAAATAAAGACTTAACATTCCCGGGCTGCATATCATACATGACAATTAGAGGATAAAAGAAATCACTTATACAATACATGTTTAACATTTCCTGATTATTTAACAGACATTGATTTGATGAGTTACATAATATGCATATCTTACATGCAAGTATGAACTTACAGAATTTTTAAATAAGTTTGCTGAGTTACATACCATACATACAATCACACATTCTGAAAGAAAATTCACACATGCAAAATCAGAGTAAAGAATTTTCGTACAGTGACATTTTGAGGTTTATAAAATCACAATTTAGTCTTTCACAGTCACCATTAAGGTTTCTGGCTAACCATGGAATGTGCTTTAGTTTGCCTGATTCATTGATAACAAAAGCAGTTAACTCTGTTTTCTCCCTTCAGGTCCTTAACACCACTTTGCTCTATCTGTCAGTGATCCACACCAAGATTTTGGAGATTGAGGTCACTGTCATGCCTATATATAGTATGCAGCCAGGAAAGGGTGACAGGAGTACTAAATAAAGCTTCCTTTTGCAGGAACACAGACAAAAGGGGTAGACTTTACATATTTATATCTAATTCATAATGATAACTTAAACATAAAATTATGACAGCAGACCTAGAAATTCCTACAACATGATTTTTCAGTGACCCAAAGAACTGAAAAAATACAACTTGAGCAAAATCAATAACTATACAACAAATAAGAAGATTCCTAGACAGATATCAAGTGAAGAACAATGCCAAAATACATGGCATGTGCTTCCTAGACTAGTAACATCACTTAAGTGTCTGAAGATTCCCTGAAGCCTGGTTCCATGAAGACTTGTATTTTGACAAGGGTGAAACAGAGAATGGACCAGAAATGAGACAGGCCAGCCTCATCAGTCTGAAGCATATCTGGATGATATTC
Organism: Panulirus versicolor; assembly: GCA_032361705.1. NCBI lineage: Eukaryota > Metazoa > Arthropoda > Malacostraca > Decapoda > Palinuridae > Panulirus > Panulirus versicolor. Next base: position 5,676 of record JAUUDZ010443824.1, read on the forward strand.
CCAGGCCAAAGTTATCAGGATGACATTTCTGGGCCTAAGTCTGCTAACAGCAAGTTACGTTCCAGAACAAATTCAAGGAAGGTAGTTACAACAGAATCAGTCTGAATATAAATCATTTTCAAAATAATGAATGGAAGGTTTACTAAATAAATACCAATCTATACTTCAGAGTTTTCAACAAACTTGTGTGACAGTGAGACTACCAAATATGGACACGACAGGTCTTGGATCTACAGTGTGTCGGGGATAAAAATGAAAATCAATTTCTGTGTTTTGACGTTCTAATATGTTCGGACACAAATATAAGATTTTTACAAGGTGTTTTGTCCCAGAATGAGGTTTTCTAAACTAAAATGTGAATATGGGAGGAAATTTCAGGCCAAAACATCCCAACCCCACTGTATATCATTTCTTGCTCAAAATTATACCAAATATAAACCAAAATATGCCAAAAGCATACCTCATTGTATAAATATTCATACAATAAAATAATTCAAAAAAGCACATCTCATTGTAAACCTACAATTTTAAAGCATCCCCTGTGTAAACCCAAATTCCAGAAAAACATATCCCACAAAGTGGCACTAGTGCAGTAGGTGACTTCAAAATACTGGAAATTGCTTACATTTGTAATAAAACCATCAGATTTGGCACAAAGAAACTCTGAAACAAGCTACTTCATATTAAAAGTCATTCCATGCTGAAATATGAGTGTGAAACCAACATCTTGGACATAATACAGCCACCAAGGAACTTCCCAGTGGGCTCCATTGATGTAACTGCAGTTTCTCACACAAATCTGCCACCGGCACTGGGTCATCACCAAACAGCAACTTACCTCCCACGAACCCCCAAGAAACATACACACACACAAACACACCCATGACAAACTACAGTCCTGCCCTGCTCCCCAAAACCATTGCATTCACTTCCCTCACCAACTCATCCAAAAACAAATTAGCCAAGGTGAAATCACAAACCCCCATGCCACAAACCCACCTTCACCTATAACTGCTTACCCTCCTCCCAACCTACTCATGTACATGCTTTACTCTCATGGGAACAGTTCTTCATTGTTCTATCAGCTTTCTTCTCACACCATATATTTGTAATACCTACCACAATGTATCTCTATCAACCCTACCATATTCTCTCCTCTAAATCCATAAATGCTACATACAAATCTGGTGAATATCTGGTGAAGTCTTCACCCCCACAGCCTGGGGTGGGCCCAGGCTACAGAATTGGGTTGTTGGATGACCAAGCTATTGGCAACCACAGTCCTCAGGCCCACACAGGCCTCACAGCCTGGCTGATCTGGTACACTTTGTAGGAACTTAACCAGTGCACTCATGAACTTCACTGCTGCACACCCTATACTGTTTGTGATGGTAGCTGCTACGGTGTTGAAGAGTCTTGGGCCCTGGATATTTAAGTTGTTCCCACTTTTTAAGCACATCACATCTTTGGATTTCAGATGTAGTATTTCACAAAGTCTTCCATGCTCATCATGCCAGTACTATTTCCAAGTGTAAAATGAGAAACATACCTTCTATGATTTTCCAGGTGCAGATGATGATGCACCTCTCCCATCTGCACTCCACGGAGTATAGCCTCAGAGACTTCATCCATTTCTATAATTCAGTTCCCTCACCACACTCATATGAGTTGTGAAACATCTCTGAACACTTTCTAATCCCAAAATTTTGCTTGCCTTGTGGGGTAATCTTCGAATGCAACAATATTCAATTTGTGAAAGAATTAGCACCTTGAATCATATCATTTGTTTTTCTTTCCTTGTCTTTAAGGTTCACAAGATCTAGCCTACCATTCTTCTGCATGAGGCAACCGTTGTTTTGATGCATTCACTGTGGATTAGGTTAGGCATCATCACTCCTAGGTCTCGCACATTATTCAACCAGTTTATAACATCTGTGTCAGTGTGGTATTCAGAGCTGTTTTTGATTTCTTCATTTTCCCAATACCAGAGGAGGTGATACTTATCTCCACTAAAAAGAATGTTGTTCTCATTTACCTATTTTAAGATTCTGCTTTTGCTTCTTTGTAGCCAATTAGCAACTTTTTTTATCTAATTTTCATACTTACTTTTGTATCACCGGCAGAGGATGGTACAAAACTGTGGCTCATGTCAACACAAGATATAAGAATGAAGAACAGAAAGGGTGCAAGTACACTTCCGAAGGGGACTGAACTTTTTACCACAGAGGCACTGGAGATGGCAAGGTTGACAACTATGTTTTAAGGTCTGTTAGTTACTGTTGTATATTCATTTCTCAATTTTTCCAGTTATTCCCATCTTTTGCATTTTATGTACTGTGACATGGTCACATTTGTCAGATGCTTTTACAAAATCAGTGTAAGTCACGTCAGCATTTTCTTTGTTTTCCACAGCTTCAACAATCCTATCACAGTGGTCATGCAACTGAAAGAAGAAAGATTTCCCTGCCCTAAAACTATGTTGTCTGGGGTTATGTAGATTCTTCACTTCCATAAATTCAATCAGCCTGCCTCCTAGGACTCCTGCAGAGATTTTAGTGATGTGTAATGTTAATCCTGTCAGTCAATAGGTTTTGGGACAGCTTTGCTTCCAATTCTGTGCACTGGGATGATGTAAGTCACTTCCAGACTCTCAGGAATGATGCTAGAATCTAGACATTTCCTACAGAGAATATCTAGCATAAGCACTAAAGGTGTTTTGCATTTCTTTATGAAGAATGAGTTCCATGAGTCTATGCCTAAAGCTGAGTGCATGAACATGCTCTCTAAGGCCCTTTCAAAATCTTGTGCTGAGGTGGTAATATCTGCAATGTGTATACCCTGGGTATTACTGTTTAGGAAGTCTGTTGGTCATATATTTTAATGTAGTTTTTAGCTCTGAATATCAATTCATGCAGACATCTAATGAAACACATTCTGTTTCAAGAAACCAATGGATGTTGTCATTCTAGATTTGCATTTTGCATATGAGTAAAAAGTATACTGACTTTTTCTTCTATGCTTTATATGACATCTTTAGTTTATTGTCTATATCTGATAATTCACTTGACAGGTTTTCCTTCCTCTGCTGGGAGAGCTGTGGCCTCTTTAAAAGGTCTGAAATTCTTGGTCACCTCCAGGAAAGTGCTTGTCTTTCTCATTCTAACCTAGACCTTCTGTGCTTTCTTCTTGCTGGTATATGTCTATTGCATGTCTGTAATACCAAAGAGGCTGCATCATTTAGACACTCTCCTCTGTTTTGGTACTCAGCAGGGTTTCCCACTTCACATAGACATCTTATTGATCACATCCTCCCCAGTTATCCATTTACTATTAATGCTAAAATCACTAGAAACAACATCCTGTTTCTTTAAGTGCTTCTCACAAAAATTCTTTGAAGCAAACATGATCTACACACCCTCCATCACTCCTGAAACCACACTGTTCCTCCTCAATCTGATGATCAGTGCATGCCACAGCCCTCTCAATCACCACTCTCCTGTACACCTTACCAGGTATGCTCTGCAAACATGCACCTCTGTAATTCAACCATTCATCTTTATCTTCCCTGCCTTTATACATTGGTACAGGCACCTCACCATGATCTATACATATACTGACAATCCTTACTCACCAATGAACATAAATCAAACACTTTTCTAAGAATTTCAAGTACAATTCCACCCACTTCAGCCACTTTTGCCACTCTTCATTTTACCTATTCTTTTTTCACCAAACCATATGCCATCACTCTCTCATCTTGCTTACCTAAACATCCAAAACACTCCACATCTGCCTTCCTGTAACAAAACATTCAAAAGTCCATCAAAATACTCACTCCTCCTCTTCACCTAATTTCTACCTGCTATAATTTTCCCATCAGCTCCTATTTGTTCTCATTTTCCTCACACTATCAATCTTCTTCCAAAACAATTTCTTATTCCCCCTGAAGTTTGCTGAGCCTTGATCCTACTTTCATTTGTCCTCTTTTTCAGCCCCTACACTTTCCTATTGACCTCCTGCCACTTTCTCTTGTACATCTTCCAATCCTTCATATTCCTTCCCTGTAAGTAATGTCCATGAATCTCTATTTCCTCTTTCACAGAGCTCCCTGAAATAGTGCCTGTTCCTTGCCCAATCCCTAACCTTCATTAACTCCACCTTTTGCCATTCCACACTCAATCTCTCCTGATATCTCTTTACACAAGCCATTCTTTCAAAGGCTCTTCCTTTCCCTATCCTCTTCCCATCCATAACTTTTCAGCTTTTCCTGAACCCTCACCTCCACCAAGTTGTGAACAGAAATCCAACCATCTGCCCCTCTCAGTATATCTACATCCCAGAGTCTCCCTTTTGCATGACAATAAATATGTAAGTACAATGAGCCAATAATACCTGTAGGTGTTACTCTTTTTAAACCTAGTATTACCAATCACCAAACATTTTCCAGCACACAACTCTGAAAGCTGGATATCATTTTCATTCATATCACTGGGTACCCCATGACCCCAAGTTCTATTGGAACTACCACATCACCCACCTTTGCATTTGAATTATTCATCAATAATACTTAATTCCTTACATTAAAACTACTGATACACTCACTCAAGTCCTCTCAAAATATTCATATTCCTTCCTCAGGCACCTCATATCTAGATGTGATGTTACCATGCTCCACCTCCTCAAGGTTACATTGCGAGTGAAAAATGTTCAGCAAAGCTGTATCACTGGGAGCACCCTCTCATCAAAGAACTTTTTCATTCCAAAGATGTCTAAATTTCCCAGCTACTGAAAGTACCATAGCCATGAACTGCAAGAGCCTTTAGAATTGTCCTGCATAACACCAGGTCTCTTTCATATTGTGAGACTGTTTCATTGGGAGAATGGTCTTGTCAAGGAAATTCTCACTCCTAAGGAATCCTTCATTTCCTTGCTATTGGAGGTAACACTGCCTTGAAGCTGAAGGAGCTCCTTGAAAAAAGACCCAGTAACACCAGGATCCTTTCTCAGACATTATAAAGGAATGAAATGTGTGTTTACTGTATATATGCCTTTCTTTACCTTCCTAATCAAGGAGTCCCTCTGAAATAAATGAAACAAAAGAGAAGGATGCTGAACAATGAAGGCCAGCTTGGAACAGCAACAGACAGCCACAAAGAACTGGCAGCAAAAGCTGACTGGCAAAGGAAAGACCCACTGAATGAGCATTGGCTGCAAATATCTTCAGGGTTATCAATATGGATGAGAGGAAGCTGTTGTCTTCTCACAAATATAAGGGCAGGCCAAGTCCTGACCTATATATTCCAAAAGAATATCTCACTCACAGAACAGACCATTAGGAGAAAATTACAGTAAACCCTTAAAATACAAGATGACATGTAAAAGTACTTGGCTGTTATCATGAAATGCTCACATTCTTAAAAGTATCTAAGGGATTTTATCTTAATCCATCATGTAAAGTAGATATGTTAACAAAATTAGCAATTACAAACCAATATCAAATCAATACTTTTGTTACAAGAGGAAAAATTAATCTTATAAAACTTTTATTACTTAAGTACTGTTTCTTACTGAATGAAAGTGAGAGAAAGCATTGACATTCACTAGAGGTTGATGACCAACCTAGCAACTAACTAAAACACTGCACTTCTTAGTCAATATTATTCATTGGCTTGTTCACAATTCTAAATATTTCAGTGTAACAATCAATGAATTCTTTTCTAAAACTTATTCATAATTCTGCAAATTAGTGTTAAATCCACTACCTTGAGGATTTACTGTGTTACAATTAAGGGACAGAAGTAAATAATCAGTTTACATATTATGCTTAAGAATAGCAGTTCCAAACAATATCAATAATACAATGATCTATTCAAATAAGACTGTATGTACTGTACATAAAATTTCACCTAAGTAAAGGATCATCAAGACTACAGCATGCACTCACTGTGGTTCGGACTCCAGCTTCAACTTTTCTTGTTTGGCCATTATTTACTTTCTGCATATCATCCAACTCTTCCTTTGTTGCATTAAGTTTGGATTCCATTCTGTCTTGAATCTGAAGTGATCCAATGATTGACTTAGAATCTGTTGCACTGCTGTCAACCTTCTGAATTTTCGATGGCCTTGATAATGCTATTTCCGAGTTAGGTCTATGTAAGCACTTTCGTTTGAGATATGGTACAAATGGTAATTGGCCTTGTTCATTCATTTCTACTGGTTCTGTGAGAAGCTTTAGCGCCTCCATTTCTCTGTATTTAAAATTAGTCTTAGCAGTTGTATAATTGCTGAAAACTGTTCGACATGAATAACATATGAACACAAGTTCCTTCCTCAGAGGTGAAACTGTGATGTTCAGCATCTCCAGCAGTCCTGAAAAATTATTTTACCAGATAAATATACTCAGGAGACAATCATAAAAATGTGCTCAGGAGACAATTACTACAATAACAGAAGAAGAAAAGAATTGAAGCTGATGAAGAACCAGAAAAAGACGACGAAGAAAAAGAAGAAAAAGTGGAAGGACAGTACAAACTAGAAGAAGAAGGACAAAGAACAACAACATATACTTGTTCACCAATTCCCTTACAGTGAGGTAGCACCAAGATCAGACAAAGAACTGGCTAATTTGTTCCCATACTCTCTAGCAATGATATCAGACTGCCCTATCCACAGCCCAGAGACCTTTGCATGATTTCCTCTGACCACCTCATGTGCCCTGGTTAAGTCAACTGACAGCACATTACTCCCTGTATACCACAGCACTCCAATTTGCTCTATCTCATGCATGTCTC
>JAUUDZ010443835.1:0-12981 GCA_032361705.1 Panulirus versicolor
TCTCTCTCTCTCTCTCTCTCTCTCTCTCTCTCTCTCTCTCTCTCTCTCTCTCTCTCTCTCTCTCTCTCTCTAGTTTTCTGCATCACAGCGTTCTCTCTGGCCGGATTTTCTTTGTAATTCCTGAAGGATCAGCCACTGCCTTTTATCCCAATAACAACCGGTATCCCACAGGGTTATGTCTTCCTTCCTACGGCATTCTGCCCCTTTATTTACTTTGATAGAGAACCAGATGACACACGTATGATCAATGCTCATCAAAACATTCCTCCATTTCCTTCAAATCCGCTCCATCTTATTTTGATCGTCTTGTAATAGCTTCCTCTGTGAACTAAGTTTAAGCTGGAATTTCTCAGTAGGGTACACGAAAGTTAACCAAGTTAAACGCCTCTAAATCATAGGATCTGTCCTTTTTTTCTTCAAAAATCTCATCAATTTCTAGTCTCTAAAATTCCAACGATCAACACAGTAAACATACCCTGTATCATCGTACCATCTCATCTGTCTTAAAAATCCCACACTATACAGATAGCTAAGTCTACCTCTCAAGAAACTGTTCAAATGCAAGAAATCGATACGAGGGATAGAAATCGTGTATCTCACTGGGAAACCTTTAAGCGACCTGATAAAACTATTTCGAGAAATTTTTAGTGACATTATTTAAGATAAGTTAATCTAACAGATGAAAATAATCTATAAAACGTATACATGTAGATGGAAATGAAGACAGTGCATCATAGAGCAAAAACAGAACTGAGAAGCAATTGCAGTTCTGCTGCAGGTGAGGTAGAGACAATGCAAGTGAAGCACAGACGACCCAGATGGGATACAGATGACGCAGGTGAGGCATAGACGACGCAGGTGAGGCTCAGACGACACAGGTGAGGCATAAACGAACCAGGTGAGGCCAGACCAAGGTACTGCTAGAATATTTGCCAAACGTAACCAACAGCAACGTGTTCAAATTTTGGATGAAATTGACACATAGATGTTCGATGTTTGTTCCTCCGATGATGCATTAAGAAAGCTAACTTCAACCAACACTAATTAAAAGTATTACCTTCAACAATATCACTAGGGCGTGAGGGGGAGAAGGTAAGAGAAAGAAAATAGATAACTTAAGAAAGATACCATAATTCATCTTTTTTTTTAGTAGAGAGGATGCGAAGCACTAGGATGCCTTTGTGAATAAGTCCTATGGACTGCCGGATTTATCGTCACTGAAGATGTTCAACTTCTTGAGTATCTTATTTCTCTTCTCCGCACATGGAGCTAAAACATAAAGATAATAAGAGGTGACAGAAGCGAGGGGAAAACTGACCTTACAGGGGTCGTCCTTGTGGTTAACTGCCAGGGAAGGGGAAGGACTGTGTAAAGTATAATGAAAGAAGGGGATTAAGAACCTCAGATTACCACACTGTCTTGTTTATAGTTGGTCACTGCACATATCTCTTTTCAGAATGACGCTCATGTTTTGAAGACATCTGCACAATCCAAACAGACATAAATGGGTATAATTTGTATCAGATATGTATGTACAAGAGAGAGAAGAAGGGAGCAGGGATATTTAAGGGCTAAGAGTGCCAACGCCAAAGGATCTTCTTATATGGTTCCCCTATTTCCATAGCTAGATGTTTGCTCTGGATTATCACATGGGTCCGAATATTCCATGATCTAATGAGTCTGGAGAGCAAGACTCATACCTCACTGATATTTCTACCAGACGACCAGTACATTCGTACCATAATCTTGTTAGGGATAGGACTCGTGTGCTGCTATAGCCAGAAGACAATTTCACTTGCACCATAGTCTTGTGAGGGAGGGACCCGTGACACGCTGGAGCCAGACGACTAACACAATTGTATGATATTCAGGGGAGAGGGAAGACACCTGTCGTACGACAGCTACACATGACCAACACACCTGTACAATAGTCAGGGGAAAGGAGGACACTTGTTAAGCCCCAGCAAGTCGAACAACACATCTGTTCATTAATTAGCTTAATCAGTTCTTCAAAATCTTTGAACAGACAGTTACGACTTATGAGAATACTCGTCAAAGTAAGACCAGACATGGCCAAGAAAGTTGTGAGTGGAGGTCTCCCAAAATGCAGGTGAAATTCACCTTGTTTGCAAAGCCATGTCAAAAGGATTATGTATATCGTACATTCAAAAGATCCTTGAATAAAGAAAAATGATTTTATCTCTTCGTGAAATGTGATAAGTGTAATATTATCAAAACGAATGACGATATTGAAAATGAGGCAAAAAATCGACAGACACTGTATCTTATGGCACTCTGAACTGCTGCTCTAGTTCTCACTCCATTAAGGAAAAGAGATCTTATTTCCCTCTGGCTTGACTTTATTGAACAAATTAGGCCACTTGCTACGGTCCTCACCGTGATTCAGTTTTGGTTAATGAGTCTTGACTATAAAGGTTCTCACCTAGTTGTTCATCATTCAATAAATATAGAATAAGTGCATAATTCGCTCCAGTTCATGTAATACAAGTCATTTCGCAATGAAATAAAGAGTTGAATGTAGAGAAAACATTTGTTTGTGGACGTCACAATTGGTTGACTGGCTGTGGGCTTTGGGCCAATCAATTGCTAGGGTCGTTAAGGTCGTCATCTTCAAACTACATCCAACAACCGAAAAATATTTAAGAACTTCTTTAGGTGTTAAGGACGTCAAGATGAAAGCAGGATTGCCTTTTCTGTTCGTGTGATGTAAGTATCTCTAACTGCCAGTTACTGGGTTATTTCATGTGAATCTAACATTCCTACGTCAGGCAGGGTATGATGAGCAGCCAGCCCTGGATTTGACTTGGTTTGCGACCATGAAAAGTTGATGATATTAATCTTGACGGAGCACGGGGGAGAGTACCTGTAGACACATGACAAGTAAAACGTCTCGAGAGAAATTCCAGCTAAGTTAGGTTCAATAGGAGAAGCTGGAGACCTGGCAGTAGAGCACTATGTACCAGTAAACATTGCTAGAGGCAAATAACGAGAACTTCTCCCTTCTATTGTCTATCACCAATAATTGCTGTCAGTAAGTGTCAAATATATATAAATGCACGTCATTAAATGTTCGTTTGATTGACGAGAAGGCAAGTGATGTGTGTGAAAGTTGAAGCAATTTGCTTTTCTATCTGTGAATGATTACTAGAAGCGATAACTCGGTCTCATTTTTGGAAATTATGTGTAATGGCCAGGTGAAGTGAAGGCGACGTACCCTTACATCAATTATTATAGATATCTAGTAACTGTTGCTATAACAATTTTGTTGATGCAACACTTGATGAATCTGTACAAATGTAGAAGTAAATGCTTCAATTTAGATGCTGTTCGAAGTAGTGTAAGTCTCATCGAAGCTTTATCAATGTTTTCCGTTCAACCATTCTAGTCATCTGGAAATGTGACTCAACACTAGAACTAAAATTCCCATCATGTTCTCAGGGACAATGTCTTCTACACGTCGACAACAGAACGAGTTCCATGCAACATGACAATCTTTGCCCACAACAGTAACATAGTTCTAGAAAAAAAAAGACGCATCACTTATACGAGGCAGTAACACCTCTCCAACGTGGTGACTTCACCCAGGAACGTCGACATCAACACAACTTTGTTATAACAAGATTATTTCTGGACTATATAGCGACGTCTGCACGACACGACGTGTGACCGACGTGACCAACGCAGGGGTCCTCCCAGCCTCCTCCCTCTCTCCCTTCTCGACCCCCTCCTACCCTGTCACTCAGGCCACAGCCAATATCTCTACATGTCACTAAGAGGCCGGTGATATGTGCACGTTGCCTAAATTAACTCATTACCTGAGGGTAGAGGAAGACCGTCAGACTTATGTACGCTGGACAGCTCCACCCTCCAGGCCCCTGCAGAAACGCTCCTCTTCCTCCCGTATGACCCCCAGAGGTGGACAGCACCATTCCTTCTGGTATCCAGCCTGGACAGCTTCACCCTCTCTGACCCATAAGAGAAGATCTTGATCGCTTCTCACTTGACGTGTGTAATACAGCGTACAGTCTCACATATTACTCTACAGGCTTATCTATCCTGATCCATGCGTTGGACAGTATTATCTATCTGTCCTCCTCCCTTTGTTTCACTTCCCTATACTCGGCCTACTACAGTTAAGTCATATAGCCCCCTCCATTTGGATGAACATAATGGTCTCATCTCTCCTGGCTCTCCCGGTGGACAGCCTCACTCTTCCCCATTACTCATGGAGGACAGACTTAACCCTCTTGATTTCCATCGTTAACACCCACATCACTCCTTACTCCCCACTATGGATAGAACAACCCTTCCTGTCCCCTATAGTTGATAGCTTCCCTCTCCTTCCTACAATCAACACTGGACAGTACCTCAATCAATGTCCCTACACCAGAGTTCCACCAATACTTTACCACAACAGTATAAAGCCTCATCCGTTTCGACCCCTCATATGGACAGCTCCACCGAGCTGACTTTCTATACTGGACTGTATCACTCACAGCGGACAGCCTCTTCTTCCAAACCCCCATCATAGAGAAATGTCTCACCCCACAACGGACGACCTCACCCCAAAAGAAGACAGCCTCTTCTTTTCCCCGCAACAGACAACCTCAACTTCTGACCTTCAGAGAAGGTATCCTCCCTCCTTTACCACTCCACCATAGTGGAGCACCACCCTCTCCCAACCTTCACAGTGGTCAGTCTCTTACTTCCTGACCCCAAAACTGAAAAACTTCACAACCTTTGACGTCCAGACGGGTTGCCTCACACCTTCTGACCAACACAAGGGATAGTCTCACTCTGACTTCCTCTGCTACTCTCCGCAATGGAGTCTGACCTCTCTTGACTCCAATGGTAGAAAACCTGCTTGTCCTCACTTCCAAAGAGGAGGTCCTCATCCCTACCGATTTCTAGAATGAATAATCTTACTCATCCTGACGCACAGTGTGACAGCTTTTAATTCTTTAATCCTGCACTGTTTAGCACCACCTACTGCTCTTACAATGGACAGCCTTATCCCTTTTCATCTACGTGGTGGAAAGCCTCCTCTCCCTGATGCCAAGTGTGGATTGCTTCCCCTCCTGAATACAGAGTATTTAGTTTCCACCTTTGTACTTTAGCTATGACTCGCACGTGTCCGCAGTGAAAAGAGACTCTATTTTGATTTAAGCTGCACAGAAGTACGTCTCTCCTTCTGGTCCCCACTAAATGTAATTGAGCTAGCAGCATCAGTGCTCGTTGGCTAAAGCTAATGCAAAGCTCCTTTTATAATTCCACAAAGAAATACATTAAACACTCTTATCACTGAAAAAGACATACACATCTCCAGAAAACTGAACCCTCTCATGACAGAAAAAAGAAGCACATTTGATGTATGGGTCGTTTGAAAATAATTCATGATTACAACTCAGTCAACACAGAAAAAAAGAGAGAAATTTGTATCAAGCATTCGCTATGCAAAGGCTCTACCAAGAGTGTCATTCAAGAACTAAATTCGAGAACGGAGCACGACGATCTAGTCATGTATTAGTGAGTGAGTCATGCACTTTGAGTAGAGTAATATGATTCAGGTCACATGGAGCGTGGGACCAACACGCACTAGTGCAATATTTCAGTATCAGTTTTTTCATGAATGTATCCGCATACAAATGGAACACACACACACACACACACACACACACACACACACACAGGTGGGGCCTTACGAGTGTAGAATTCTCTCTCAGAACTGTACAAATAGGTATTTACGAATCTGTCATGACACTTATGAATGAGGATGGATTGTTAGTATATACTAAGATAAAGATCAAGGATCGAATATGGGAAAGCAATTCTAAGTTGGGTTAGACATGGAGACTAAATTTACGAAAGAAATAAGATATGACTTAATCTGTCTAGAGGGATGAATGATAAGACGATGGGAGATAGAAGACAAAGGAGGAGGGGTACTGACTTTATGAAAATAAAGGAACATTTTGGTTTTAGGAAATATTTATGGATGGCCAGCATCAGCGGCACGTGATGGTACGAATGGTACTTGGTCGCTGCTCAAACAAGCCAAGTTACTTTTCATGTTCAATGTTTACCTAATCCTGCACGCCACTCTTCTCTCTTCGTTCCTTCAGCTGGCCCACGATGTTGTACCTTATATTTCATTTCTATGCGCGTCAGAGTAGTACAGCTTATCCAGTGATACTGAATGTTACATTTCTGACCTACGACAACCAGGATGTAAGACAGAGACTAATAGTATATCTGAGTTGGCAGTGAAAGTCAACTCGAACTTCAAAAGTGTGTTGGCTTTGTGTAGCGGCGAGTGATAGGGGGCCGATGGTATTATTCAACCCACCTCGATCATATATCATCACCACAACACACAAGTGTTCCTCTGTACTACACTATTATACTGCTCAATCCTCGAAAACAATTCACCATTGCCCTCGACGAAATGGTGTTACCTACGATATCTTCATTCCAAAGATCAACATTTTAGTCCACAGATCATACTTCTCCACGTATCTTAACCACACATACACACTCTCTTACTCAACAGCACATTACAGTTTGAGGATAATCCTTCATGACCAACTACGCTACTCCCCGAATCACTACAGGACTTCGTAACATACATACTACTTCACGAACCACTATCCTGAGCTTGCATGCAACATCATGACTCCATGAAGCACTGCCATCTACAATAGCACTACCCAGTACATTACACTGGTTCATGGTACCCTGTTCTGCTCCATGCCATACCAAGGGAAACATTATCAACCACATGTAAGTTATGATTTATATTCTCACTCTCTTCTACACCAGCGATATAAGGATACATTAAAACAGTACGATGACAATCGATCCAAAAATTGAGTCACGGATTATATAAGGAATTCAGTGTATGTTACCATAAGTTCATGTTCATGGCAAAGGGGGAGTAACTTTGAGAAGATGAGTTGGAGATTGATGTATAATAAAGAGGGTTTGAGACTCTCATGAAGTTTGACTGTAAATCTCGTGTGGGTATGGGTCACAGATCTAACACATGAGTTTTTGCTATTGCTAAAGATTTGCCAGGCATTTAGACTGGCACGGATTTGTCCTTCCCTGCAGATGTGAATTTCTATTAAGATTATAGTTCGAACCCCTCGTCTTGAGGAAATAATTTTTCCTTTCTGTTATGAGGACACTAGTGACACTCCTTGTCATAAGGAGGTGGTGGGTTCGACACTAGTTTGTGTGATGAGTTGTGACACAAAATTTCAGTTACTGTTCAGGGTAATGTGACCCCGAGTGTGACCTCGATCTTTTTCACCTCTACTGGACGTCTGGAGGATGACTGTGTAAAAATAAGAAATATCTCACATGAGAATGAAAAAGGCGATTGGTGAATGATGTAGAGTACTAAAGAAATAGATGATAAAAGGCGGTTCTCTAACCAGATGCAGAAGAATAAATATAAATATAATTCTTTTACACTCTAAGTGTTTGGCTTGTATGACATTATGATGTGTCATGTTGACTGGAGGAAGCTAACACAGTCAAGTTATCAAGTTACGTCTCACACATAGGGTCGTCGACATGGACTGAGTCATCGCATGGACCAACCATTCAGAGGACTGTAAGCAGAGGCATCATGCGCTGGGGTCATGCACTCAGCTAAAGCGGCGCTCCTAGACATCAGCATTTATATACGGTCAATCATAGATTAATCAGTCTAATGCAGATCAACATGTGTAAGCTTTCACGGCACATGTAAGCTATTAATCACCACGTCATTCATATCAAACGTGGGTTAATCAGTAAGTATTTTTGGTAACTTTAAGTCAACCTGTAAGTATTTCACGGTTAGTAGATTCATTAATCTGATTCATGGCAAATTAACATATCTTTTTTGTTCGTGTGGGAACAATAGTGGCAGCCACTGCCGTAACAGAAATGATCAAGATTATATTTAAAGTAATATCGACCAAATCTTTGACTGTGGGTCACCAGGAACTGATGCCAACACTTCCGCTCCCCAGTGAAGCATCGCTCAGACCGAGATTCGTCACCAACTCGCGAAGCTTAACTTCACAACCATAAGGAAAGCTTTTAAGACAGCTTCATGAACATGCCTGCTATAATTTCAAGCTGGTTAAACAGTTTCACCTCATTCCATGGGTCAGGTTAATTCATATTGATCATTCATTAGGCCAAATGCCATGTCTTGAACAAGGGGCATTACAGATACCCGACCTCATACAAATGCAGATTATTATGAAGCAGGTCGTCAGAACGTAGACTCCAGCATAGATCAGGATGGGTCAATACCCACGTATATGATCAGTAGAGTAACACATGACGTAGGCTACTACATGTGGCTCGAGCACCTTAGGTATTTAACACATATACACGAGCTCAGTCCAGGTTTTGCAGTGTGCGATTTAACACTGGTAACAGCAGCAGCACCATTGTCGCCGCTAATATCATGATTAGAGATGTTCCCAAGCGCTTCACCTCGGATTATTTAGGTTAAAGTAATGATGAACATTCACATGGGCTGAGGAAAAATAGAATAAACACACAGACCTGCATGACTACATGCACAGGTATGTGAGTGTTTCCGAATCGGTTCATTGGCCGTTCGAAGCGCATATATTCCTAGGAAAAAAAATGAATATAGAGACCAAGTGCACACAGAAAATTTCAATAGCATGTCCTACTTCAGCAGAGCAACGCCACACATTTGACCATCAATGAATATTTAAAAGCTACAATTTATGCATCGAATATCCAATGGGAAATACAGTCAAATTCCCCAATGGTCCAATGACACCAGAAACTAATCAGTGTCGCCGCCCAGAAGGATATTGAATTTTCCTGTTACGCCCTTGTCGTCCGCTGCCAGTTAGCCGGGTCTGCTCCACCTGTACCTCGTTAGCATGCTAGATATACGGTGTTTGGGTATGTGGTGGTGTGGCAGACGGGCCTACGTGTGTGTGTGTGTGTGTGTGTGTGTGTGTGTGTGTGTGTGTGTGTGTGTGTTTGTGAATATTTCTCCTGTGCAACAGAAAGATGATCAGTTAAATGATCAATATGCAGTCAAGTGGTTTCTGTATCTTCCACCTCCTGCGCAACAGCAGTTGTAAGCCAAACCTCTCATATCAGAGAAGTTGTTGTACTTATTTGCAGATAAAGGTTAAATGTTTTGATACAGTGAAGAGTAACGAGTTAGCAGGATGTTATGGGAAGGTTACAGGGGACAGTTCATGTGATAACATCGAGTTATAAAGTGAAAGTGAACCTTAGATGAGCGGTGGGTTGTAGAACGGTGGAGGTTCATGGGTTGAAAGAAGCCAGTACTTACAGGTTTTGAGGTAGTAACGGAAAGTAGTAACGCAATCGCGGGACAACCAACAGAAGAGACTGGAAACAATACTGGATCAAGTGACACATGATGTGGTGTTTGGCAGTGGTAGGTGGTGACAAATGGTAGTTATAAAACAACAAGAGATCAAGGGGACGGGACGAATCGTTGGTTATTAAAAAAGATTCTGAGACACCAGCGAGTGTCTGGTTAGTAGTGGGCCGAAAGCAGCTTTCTGTACCGAGTAGTCAAACGTGAGGCAGGGTATACTGTGAGGCAAACAAGGGTCGTTCACCACCAATGAGTGAATGAGGTAATCGTGGTTATGGAAGGGTCGTGGGACACTTATGGACTGTGAGGCAGCAGTAGATGTGCGAGTAGTTGTGGGTTGTGGTAAGTGCTGCGCTGATGAACAATGGTGAATTGTGAGAAAGTAATAAATCGTGGAACAATATTGATTGTGCTGCGTAGGATCCCAGTAAAAGGCTATGTCTGTGTCCTGGGGCGGTAGTTGGTCATGGGAGGGTGGTAGGTCATAAAGCTGTGGAATTTCGTGGATCAGCACTAGTTTGAGAAGTTAACATGGGAGGGGAGTCGTACGTAAGACAAAAATACTGCAGCAGTGGGGTAGTAATGTAGGCAACTGTAAAAAGTAGGGGAACAGCACGTCAGCTGGTGGTAAAAGATCGTTAGGCAGGATTGGTTCGCGAAGCATCGGAAAACCATTGGGTTAACAAGGCGATAGTGGATCGTATGCAGTTTTAGGTTACACAGCGGTATGGGAGTAGAGATATTACTGGACCCCACGTTAGTAATGTTTGATAAGTGGGTAGTGGGGTGTAAACTTTCAGCAGTGTGTTATGGAGTAGATTGGGATGTAGGTTATTAATGGATCGCGAGGCAGCAAAGAGTAAAGGTGATGGGGGAGGGGGACAACATAGATCTATTAAAGGAAAATAGAAAGAGGAACATAAAGTAAAATTGGGTTTTGGTGCAGCAGTGAATGTTGAGGGCAGTGGTGGTGATAGGGCAACGGTAGGCAATGAGGAGGACGTGGGTGTGATGAGGCATTAGCGGATGCAGGAACAGCTTGAATGTGACTAGGAAGGAACGTCTAGTGAGGCAATTGTGAGGAAGAAGCTTTGTTCTAGGCGCAGCTGTCGGCTACGAGGCAACAACGGGCATTGCGTTGCAGAGGGCGGGGGGAGGCAAAGACCGGGTTATGAAACTGCAGTGGGCTGTCTTGCGGCAGTGGTCTGTAAGACCCGTGACAGGCCTGTCGCACCTCATCAGTAGCCGGTCGTAGTGCAGAAGCAACTCATGATGGGAGATAGTGAGGAGAGAGCAATTGTGAGTCTTGAGTCAGTATTTATGAATCTTGGGGAAGTAGTGACCTCACAGGTCAGAGTCACGTTGGATGGTCGTGAACGGAAGTGCGTTACGGGTTGATCATCGTGGGAGTGAAGTGATTCAAAGAGGAGGGAATGATGTATCGTGTGTCTGGGGACAGCAGCTGGTCCAGCGACTGTCGCGTCTCAAGGGGAGGCAGCAAGTCGTAGATGTGAAGTAAGTCGTAGTATCGTAGTGCGTCAAGGAACGTAGTGGGCCAGGCGACTATGTAAAGGTAAGTGATACTTCTTGCCATTGTAATGCATCGAAGGTTGTGGTGATCTGCAGGGCTGACGTATTTCACGAGCAAGTTGTGGGTTTTGAGGCAGTAGAAGTACAAGGGTCTGTAGTTGGTTCTAATGCTATAGTGTCCTAAGGGTGTATAGTAGGATTGTAATGTCTTGGAGAATTATTGTATCTAAGGTCAGGGTTGTCTCTGGTTGAAGTAGGAGGTAATAAAGTGGGAGAGGGACTTGGAGAAGCTGCAGATCCTAGGGCGGTGTTAGGTCCTGGGGCAGTATTAAGTGGGTCTTGGAGCAATAATTGGTGGTGGGTCATGTGTGGCACCTGTGGTAGTGCGGTACAATAGGTCTGTAGCCGGGAGACAATGCGTCAAGACAAGGCTGAGGGAGGATATTTCAAGGTAATGGAGGGAACGTTGTTAGTTTTATGCTCATATGGTGTGCTTCCCATTCCATGACGAAAGACTATTCAGGTCTGGGAAGGTTCGCATATAAACCCATTTGGATGTTCGCTAGGGTCTCGCTGCAACAGGTGAACGCACATGCGCACACCATCGGGTATTTTAGGTTTAAAACTCAGGCTACAGAAGGGTGGAAATATCCTTCCCTGAACGCGACAATCCAGCCATCCTCCCTGGTGAAGCGCTACCGTCGTTTCCAGCTTGGACTAGAGCACAGCGGGCGGTCGCCGGTATGAATAGACTCCATTGCGTTCGCTTATTATTACACCGCAATTACTAACGATTTCGCTTGACATCGCACTTTAAATATGATTCTCAGAATGCATCGTTCATCGCTGTATCCGTACAGCACTTCAAAACAACTCACTCTCTTTTCCTCTCGCCTGTGGAAAGTCTTGCAAAAAAGCAAATTCAAAATCGACTCAAACATTTCGCAACGTGAAGCAGCCAGCATACCCCCGCCCGCGCGGATCTCGCCATGTTGCTTTGCTCCTACGGTGATGGTGTATAAATAAACAAATGAATAACGACGAGCTTCACGCCTGTTTCTGAGCGCAACCGACCATCGCGGGTGGCGCTACGGCCGACAAAAGACAACGTAAGGTGGATACGAGATATTAACGGCGGCCACGGCAGCGGCGGCCGGGGGTTTCAGGAGCCGGAGAAGCAGTTAGCGAGACAGAGTTCGTGGGGGAGGAACCGGGGTCTTGCTGCCGCCGGGGTCCAACCCTTATACAGCCAAATATGCAAATATCATGCAAAGTCCCACGAGTGTTTTCACAAGTAGCTGTCACCAGGACCCAGGCTTCATTAACGCTCACCACTTCTTTCTTCTTCTTTAAGAGAAGGTGACGCAGACATGGACGATACATGTAATATCATCACTACCATACTGATATATTCATCTCTGTTATCATGATCAGTGATTCTCCTTTTTGATATCAATATTGTTACAGTATTTTTCTATCATTGATATTATTTTGACACTGTAGAAATTACTTATTACCATTCCTCCCTCCCTCTTCTCCCTAGCTTAGCATTCTATGATCAATTACATTAATGTCATGTAATCAACATTTGCCAGAAGAGTATAATGTCGTACGCGACTGGCATTCCCTCCCCTAAAAAATGATACTACGGTTCGTAAGTCTGTGAAAATGTTGATAATTTTTGAATAATCTCTAATACTACGGAAAATATTACTACCGTTTCTGTTATTGATGCTACCACTATCAAGAGTTCTACGAAACGAGTTACTAGTTTTGTTCCCTCTACTGTTGCTGAACTGATATATAAAAACATATAATGATGATATAACAACAGTAAAAATAACATATAAAGAATACTAATGATACTGCTGTTGCTTATGATAATAATGATGATAATAACTATACTGATGATTATGATAATAATGATAATGATAATGATGATGATGATAATAATAATTTACGAAAATCCAAAACAAACTTGCATTTTTATTAGGAGCCAGAGAGTCATTAACCACTCAATTAATTACGGAAAA
>JAUUDZ010443846.1:0-15912 GCA_032361705.1 Panulirus versicolor
CTAATCATCATTAATAAATGTATTCACATTTGACGGTCTGTTAAATCCAAAATCCATTAAATCAGGGTCCATTAAATTGAGCATTTACTGTATTTCATGCTCATTCTAAAAATGTTATGACAAAATGCTATTCTATTCGTATCCCACCAACTCGCAAAGTACATTCTAGTTCACAACCCACCCAACAGTAAACATATGATAGTGAATGAAAACTCATTCTCAACACAGTTATCTCAATATGGCAAATATGTATAAATTTCTCAATGGTATTTTTATGATAAAAGACTGGAATCAATGATATATATGTAACAAAGAATACATCCATGCAAAAATGAAAGCAAGGATGATTTTCATTTAAGTAAGGTGCAAGAAAGTGGATGGTTCAAATGGCAACTGCATAAACCATGGCATACAAGGCTGATGTAAAATCAGTTCAAGAGCAGTTCCAAAAAGCAAAAAGTTAAGAGCCAGGCACTATATTCACCTTTAAAAGTGGACCTCTCTGTATGCTGAGGAGGTTGCTTGTTTTCTAATGATACTAATACAGTTCCTGGGAAAAGTCTGACCCAGTACAGACAAGTAGATTTGAGGGCAGTCTTCCATTCTGGTTATTCTTATTTTGTTAATTGTCTAACCAAGCAAAATGTACCACAAATTTTAGTAAATATGAAAGGGCAACATGCAATAAAGAAAGTAAAGGCATATGATCTCTGCTTAATAAGAATACAAGCCTAATGAAATTTACAAATAACAGGTAAAAGAAGATGACATCTCAGCCAAAAGAATAAACACACAAAACATTCAGTATAGAACAATTCAAAAATGAGCTAATAAAAACTATGATCTCCAAATACCATTTCATAGGGTTCAAAGTCTGACACAATTCCAAGAATCATTCAAAAAGGCAGCGCAGAGTGAAATGCATGACAAACATCATGTTCATCTAAACACACTAAATACTAAAACAAAGAGCAAAAAGATGAGCATGGCAAGCTGAACATCAAATGTTAACCACAAAGCTATACACTGCTTCTAATAGTGGTTATAACTTTCAGAAAAATGCAGCACATCTGAACACAACACCAACGATGAAGCATGTCTGTGCATATATAATGTTAATACTAAATCTTTAAAAATCAAAACATACCCTAACTAAACGTGTTTAATACTTAGAAATGACAGAACAAAGGCAAATATGTCACTTATTAAGATCAGACATCACTGTTCTTTATTAAGCTGTATTCAGCATATAGGAGTAATGCACACAATAAAGCCTGTGTTCTTTGGGTTCATAATCTCTTCAAGGTTTTCATTTACTTACCAAATAAAGTTAATCTACTGAGCAAAAAAATTTCATAATAATCTGATCTCCCATACTAGCAAAATTGGTTCTATAGTGATGTAGAGTAGAATTTTAAAAGCTCTTTTCTGACAGAACATAAACAATATGTCAATGAACATTACATAAATAACATAAAATACTGTTTGGAAATAAACTGAGCTAACTTGCTATACTCACAAAGGAATGTGAACAAATATGGACTAATTCATCTCTAGATAGGAACACAAGATAAAATAACTTGCTCTTGTTCAAACTATGTTGAATGAACAAGAAAACTACTACATCCATCTATTTATCTATCATCAACTCCATTTCCAATTCCATAGGGTGTACCACATATGTACAGTCTATGAAATCAATCATACACATTTGAAATCCATGTTATATTTCACACTTAAAAAATGCTTCTCAAACTTTCAATCAGATTCAAGTTGATTCATACACACCAACCTCATATACAAAATTGTATTTGATCGCAACCACTCCTCTAGCATCTTCATACATTCTGTAGCATGAAATAATTCTCTTGCATTCATCCATCAATTCCCCCCCCCCCCCCCTGTAATTTATATACATCCTCTAGCCACTGATCATCTGCCTTACAGTCTAAATAATCACATCATCCTAAAGACTTTTATTCATGTGCCCTACTAATAAGTTCTTCTCACCATAAATCTTTTTCATATCTTTATTCTTTACTCATCTTAATTCCAACTCTATCAACCAAGATACCCACCTCTACAGCTCTTATTTTTCATTTATACATCAGACGTGGGATAAGCACTCCTTCACTTAAACTTCATGCCAATTATACCCTTAATTTTTTTTCCATCACCAAAGCTAACAATTCATCTCCAACTAATCTCCCTGGCATTACTCTACTTGCAACTTCAGCTTTCCTACAATCATCATTACTGAACTTTGCTCCCCTATATCTAAATTCATCCACTACTTCTTGTTCTTCACAATGCAGACTGATAAAGACTATCTCCTCACCCCTTCAAAGACTACTGCCTTAGTTTTATTTGCATTGCATTTCAGCAACATCCTTCTACTTATTTCATCATGGTTCATCATTCTATCCACCTCTTTCCCTGATTTGGCTATCAGCACTACATTATGCATACAGCTTCTGAGTTAACTTCCATTCTGTTCTCCATGATTAAGAAGTGCACCACTATCAACACATCTCACTCTACTCTCCCATAATATCCCATCCATAAAAACAATAAATGACATAACCTTGAGACACTCACATTCATTTCTAACTAACCAGTCTCACACATACACTACTTCCAATGCAAAAGCTCTTAACTATATTGAAAAGTCTTTCCTGCACACCATACAGTCAGAACTTCCTAAAGAGGTTTCCTATATAGACATTATCACATGCCTAAAATAAATAAATCTGCATATATTTTCTTCTCTTTAAGATTTTATCCACTACATGCTGAGGTGCAAACAACTGGTTTACATTTTCTTCTCCTCCTAAACCCACCTTGTTCATCATCAACATGGGATTCACTAATCCTTTTAACATGCTCAGTCACTGTTGTGTCATAAACACCTTGCAAACTATACAAATGAAAGTTATTTCTCATAGTATCATTTGCTACTATACTATACTAATACTATACTATACTATACTATACTATACTATACTATACTAATACTATACTATACTATACTATACTATACTATACTATACTCTACTCTACTCTACTATAGTACACTATAAAATACCATCCGCTACAACAGTCCCAGCAGTGCTGTATGAGTGCAAGTAATAGGCCCTAAATAAAAAAGAATGGAAGATGGTGGATGTGTTGGATATGAAATGCTTGAGGACTATGTGCAACATGAAGAAGGTCGATCACATAAGGAATGATGTGTACAAGAGAGGTGTGGAAGTAAGCTGAGTATGATGGAGAGCTGAACATGGTGAGCTGACATAGTTTGGACAGATGGATTGGATGAGTAAAGAAAGACTGACTAGAGAGGGTTGGAGTTATCGAGGCCTGAACATGCAGGAGGGCGTAAGGCATGCAATATGTGGTATACAAAGGGTGGTGTGCTGTTAATGGGCTGAACCAGTGGTTAGGGGAAACCACAGAAAGGTCCTTGGGGCTCGGCTGTGGACGGGACTCTGATTTTGGTGCATTATACAAGACATCTAGAGAGAGGACATGAGCAAATAAGGCCATTCTTCTTCTGTTCCTGTTATCATCTCGCTATGCATGAAATGGCAAACAAATATGGAAAAAAAATCATTCGCTACATTAAAATTTTGAAGTTATAAATGTTCAGAAGCCATTTCTGCCATCATTTATAACAATAAACATCTCCCACCCCCCAAAAACAGTTAAAAATAATACGATGGTAAGGTAGCTTTGTGTTATAATCATCAAAGGAAAGGCATCAGTATTTAAGGTAAATCAAAGTTATAAGGTACCATTGAATTAAGTCAAGATGAAATATACTCCCATCACTTTATATCATTCACTCTGTCTTGTCAGAAAGCAAGAGTACATATATATAGGTCAGAGAAGACTCTGAAAGAAAGAGGGAGACAAATGAAGAGGGGGAAAAATATTGTAGACTGAAAAGTCACATAAAATATCTGGATCAACAAATCAGACAGCGTGTATCCATACTTATGATTAAGTGTCAGTTATGTATCTGTGCATGTGTGTATGCAGTGTGAATTTGTACACTCGTGTGTGTGTGTAATTACCCTGTAGTAAAGGATGAGGAGGGAGTTTTACACTCATGGGGTTCCATCTCCAGAAACTTCTCTATTACATTACATCTTTTTAAACTTCTGTCTATGGTCAACATTTGCAATTTCATCATATACTGTATTCATTTCATCTACTACTGTGACACTATAAGATAATTTCTTTTTGCATGTTTCTTTTCATGGTTCTAGTTGCTTTGCTCACCATCAACATCATCAAACTACTTTAGAAACTAGTAAATTAAGTCTCCCCTTATTCTTCACTTTTCCAGCATAGGTAAATTTATGGCCTTGTTCATAAGCCAGATATCTTTGTTGCTCGACTATGGATCTTCTACATTAGTAAGCTCTTTATTCTTCTATAAGTGTAGAGACCAAACATGAGAATATTCAAATTTGGGTCTAATGTCTCTTGTGAACACGTAGAACAATATCATATCCACAGAGTTCAAATCAAGTCTAATACTTACCAGAAGATAGCTCATCTTCTTTACAACTCTCCTGATATGGTGTTCTGGTAACATGTTAGGTATAACGCAAACCCCAGGGATCTCTAACAATCAGATTCCTGTAGCTTGTTCACTCCTGTTGTATTCATATTGAGGTCTTTTTTCAGAGTCCCATTCTCATTATTTGATCAGTGCTGGAGCTTTTCTAAGTCCCTTTGTAAGCTAATACAATCCTTATCATTCCTTAGTTTTCTCATGACCTTAGCACCATCTGCAATCACGTTTAAGTATGATTCTAAGTCATCAAGAAGCAGCAACAGTCTAAAGACTTAGCCTTGCAGTCTGAGACAGCCCCAAAATGCACCCTTTGTTCCCTTCCACTAAGTTTTCTATCTATAGGAGTCTCCCCTACATGCCTGTCTTTATGTTTCTTTACCAACCTCCTATGTGATACAGTGTCAAAAGCTTTTTGAGACCAAAGGAACACAATAGCCATGCAGCCTCTATTGTTTAAAATAGGGCTCACACTTCCATGAAAGTCAAGGGGTTTGTTATATATAACCTACTTTCCCAAAACCCATGATATTTGTCACTTGCATAGTCTCTCCTTTACAAATAATCACCCACTTTCTTCCTGTTTATCTTTTCCAAACTATTTCACAAACAGCACTCACTAATGAAACTGGTCTGCAATTCATAGCATTTTCTTGATCTTTCTTAGAGACAGGCACGATATCTAGTCTCTTTAAGTTCTTTTGCAATATACCCTATTCCAATGATTTCTTGAACAATATTTCAAGTAAGCTGTCAAGAATTCTGCACACATTTTAAGGACATGTGGGGAGATGCAATTATGAAGATGTGCCTCATATGGGTCAAAACCCTTAAGCAGTCTACTTACATCATTTCTAACAGCTTCAGTGCTTTCCTTTTCTTCTTACCCTTCCAATCTTGCTGATTTAGTTAGGGGTGACAGTTTCCTCTACTGCGAATAAGCTTTTGAATATGACAGTTCCTCACTCTGCCGGAAAATTTAGTCCTTATAATTTCCTGATAGTTTCTCTGATCTTCCTAATTTTGTTACATTCATTTACCAATCTATTTCTTTATCCTCTTGGTATCTGAACTTTACTGTCTTTAAGGAGCACATGTTTCATTGCCTCCTACACCATTCTAACTGTTCTGTCCTTGTTTGCAATGAATATTTGTTCTGGGTCACTTCAATTGTTTGGAGGATTATAAATAATAAACAACACTATGGAAGTTTTACCTGCAGCTGCTCTTGTTATTGTGTATTGCTTAAATGGATATTCCAACAACATTTCCTGAAATCTAACATTATTCCTTCATAAGAGGTCAATCTCCCTCCACCAGTATCTTCTCTTTCCTTCTCTGCTACCAAATACTCTATCAAAGAGTTCTGGTCAGATCTCTTTAGTAGGTTATGTCTCTACTTTTCCAAAAAAAACCAGAGTTTGTTTTCCGTGATGCAGTCCTTCAACTTCAGTTCTTTTCCATTTCCTACTAGCTCCTTTGCAACTGTATACAATAACTTTAATCTGAGCCTCATACTATTTTGACTCTGATTCCCTGACCTAATGATAAGGATATGTTGTCCTCTAAACATTTCTGCCTTCTGACGATGATATTCCTTCCTCCCCTTGATTTCTCTGGTCCAGGAAAACACCCTGATGAGTATCTCACTGGAAATTTTCCTAGCCTCTTTTTGTACCCCCTGGCTAAACACTCCGTGTTGAATGGATTATGGGACAAGCCCTTTGGTCCTTCAGATTCCTTTCAAGAACTGCATTCAGTAGGTCCACAGCCTCTAACAGTTCATTAAGCTCTCTTCCTCCTTTGCTATCCACCCTTCTCTGGCTGAAATATGGTCTTCTCCCAGCGTAAAAAACAGTAACAACCTAAATTTGTGTACCTCATACTGCTCTATCTCAGTTCTACTGCAGTACATCCTTGCAATTCATCCAATTCCTTTTCAGCTGGTTTATTTAAAATATGCCGTCTCATCACTATACATCCATTCTAGATATTCTGCACTTTCTTGAGTCTTTTATCTTACGATCCATGGGTTTCCAGACTGTTCTGTCTTACAAGAGAATAAAGCGCCATCTCTATCTCTCCAATCAGTAAACACTATGTCCTTCTCATTCACTGCCCCCTGATTTTTGCTCCATTTCTAGCACTGAGATTTCCTTCTTAGCCTCTAAATCACTTCCTAATTCTTGCCCCATATTCTTTGATCCAAAAGTAATGGGCAATTTACATCCTTAGTCTATCTCTCTCCCTCCAATATGAATGAGCAATAAATTCCTCCACAGACTCTGATTTTAAGTTTTATCAGTTTACAGTGTTTTATAACTTCCTGAGCTTTAAAAGCAATTGTTGACATTTTCTGTGCTCCCTGGCTTTATCTGCAAGTTGTTCTCATATTTCCTTCATCCATAAGTTGTTCTATTTTTTTCCTCAGCTTTTGCTAAGAAAACCTTCAAAGTCAAAATGAAAAATTTTATGGTGCCTTATCACTTGAAACTGTTTGTCCTTCCTTCTTCTTTATGTTTTTGGTCCTTCCTTCTTGCTGATATTTTCCTGTCCTTCCTTCTTGCTGATATTTTCCTGTCCTTCCTTCCTACTGATGTTATGAGATGAATTTTGACTAGCCTAGCTCTCTGAATATCAAATTTCTCTTATAATTTTCAATGAATAATTATTCCCATATCAAGTAGAGACAACAGTTCCTACCAACACCTTACAGAATCCTGGGATGCTCAAAGCCAAAGTCACGAGGCTTAAACTTCAAAAGTAACACCAAGTATTTTAAAGCAAATATAAAAGTTGGATCAGCTGTGGCCAGAGAAATTGCCAGTTTGCAAAATGTGGTCTTTATTTTGCTCCTTATTAATGCTGATTTTTTTCAGAAAATTCTGTTAATCACTATATATTTATTTTTTAATTTGTGAGAGATGTTTGTAGTAACTGTTAACTTGATGATAATTTCTATGTTTGGCAACCAATTTTTTTGTCACCACGTTCATTCATTCTCTGAAACACTGACTTTCCATTTGTCACAAAGCCCTTAATTATGGGCATTACACCATTTTTGAAGGCCAATACAAGTAATTACCCCTCCCCTTACCAGTAATATAGGCTTTCTGGTGGGTTCCTCCCTCATAATCCTGTACCCAGGCTAAGTTGGTCTTGTATTTTAAAAGTAAGCATGTGTGTGTGTGTGTGTGTGTGTGTGTGTGTGTGTGTGTGTGTTAGAGAATGTGAATGTGTGTGAGTGTCTGCATACCTCCAGGATGAAGGTGGAGGTGCGTGTGGGCATGGGAGTGAGTATGGGCATGAACTTCGTTGATCATCTGCATCCGGTGCATGTGGTCAGCCAGGGCTAGCCTCTCCGCAGTGGACACAGCCAGTGGGTTGTCTGAAGGAGTAGCAGCGGCGTTCAGGCCCAGGGTCGTGGCTGGCAGCCCTGCACACAACATACAATGATCACCACCTACAGTTCATGAATACAAAACTAACTGTGACTGGATGAGTTGAGTTATGCCCAGGGCACTGTGTAGTGTTTGGCTTCACTAATTGGCAATATAAAAGCTGAATTATTACTGCACGTGAAAGGGAAGGCATGGTGTCATGACGAGAGATATGGTGATACTAAAATAAGGGAATACACTATAAGAGGAATTTGACTAGCTACTACCACAGGACTGCTAAAAAAAGACAACATCAAAGGGGGAAATTATCATTATATTATCATACAATGCCAGGAACCTTTTTATGGGACTCCCACAGCTTCAAAATTGCACATCACTCCGAAGCAGAAAAATTATGGATTCCTTTGGAGTGAGAAGGGCCTTGAGAAGACTGCTACCTACCATCCACTGAGGAAGATGATAGAGTCTTGCCAAAGCTGACTTCTCACTCACAGTGTAACCACAAGCAGGCGGCGTCTAATAACACCAAAGGGGATATGATAACATTTACGAAAGGACAAAGGATAACTGAGGATTTAAGCTGTGAGAGAATGAGTAACATTAGGATATAACTAAATTGATTCACAAATTCATGACAGGAGGAAAATTAGTGACTTAGATTGTATTACACAGCTGAAACTGTATGCAGTGAAAAATATAACCAATGAATTCATTAAAATTTTGGATCCACCTGTTGTTAAAAAATACACTAACATGAGGTCACCTGTTAATACAAACTAATGTGACAGACTGTAACTAGAAAATTCCCCCTATTGAACTATGAACTATGTGGCCTTTATTAGGAAACTCGAAAAGTGTTAAATTGAAGGAAGTAATGAAAATACATGATGACCATACGCCAGCATTAAGATGAAAAATCTAATGTCATCTCCTCAGCCACACTAACCTTGGCCTTAGATCTTATAATTCATGAAGTATTCTCAGTCCAGCACATTGTTAACATTGTTACCGAAGTCAAAGCTGACCATTTCATTTAAAAAGCATTACACACAAGAACAGTGCATTCAAACTGGGTGAAAAAATATCCTTAATATAATACCTTCAAGAACCTGAGGCTGCAAACTTTTTCAAACATCCAAATACTTAACTTAGCTCAATACTGAATCAGAAAAATATCATAAAGAAATCCATCTAATTCAATCCAGAAAATACTTAAAAAAGTAAATGAGGTTATGTAAAACAGATGCATCATCCAGTTCACACAGCATAAAGAGTTACTCTCATAAATTTGCGTTGCAATGCAGTAAACTATTTCTCTTTAGTGGAAATAGTTCCTTAATCAGGTTAGCTTTCTACAACAAGGGAATCTACATACCGAAATCAGATCTTTTCACAATATGCAGACAACAGTATAGTTGGCATACGCAAGATGCAACAGGTGAGACCTCCACAACTCCAACAATATCAGGTGCATTTTCACTAATGTGATCATTCATTTCCAGCTCCTCATCATTTACTACTTGTCCATCTGCATTTACATACTTTACTTTCAGTCTGATATGGTTATCATTTAACATTCCTTACTTCTCTGTAGTAGTTACAAGGCTATTTTGTCCTCTTGCATAATATGATGTTTCCTATTTTATGTCTTCTGCATATATTCTTCACTTTTCTCCCTCTCTTCTCTTGGTCTACCATATCTGATGAACATACAACTAAATCCCACTTTATTTTTAATTTTCTCAGCCCAAGTACCTCCTGGATAGAGGAGTTTTGATCGAATCTTACCATAACTTGCTAATTCCTATTGTCTTGACTATATCCAACAATTCTTTTTCTTTCTTTTATTACAGAAACTTCATCTGGCATTTCTATATCCTCAAGTACAATTTTAATTAGCATGCACGTGTGAGTAACTACCTACTTGTATAGCATAAGAAAATAGTTGTACACTTGTAGGTCCCATTCTTCTGAACTTTTTTTTGTTATCAAGCAGCCTTTTAAACCTTAGTACAGTGTTTGCACTCACAGTCTCCCTGGTCCAATCATTCCAACCATCCACCACCTTACACTAAATCGGTGCTTCTTAACATCCTCTCTAACTATGCTAGCTCCTTGATATGGCCTCTGGTGACTCTAATGATGTATCTTTTGATGAAATATTCAGTCAGTATCATCCATCTGATTTAGAAATCTGATGGTTTTTAGGACCCCTCTCTCTTCACATCCTTGGTAACCTTCAGCCTCTTACTGTAGCTTAGACCTCTTAATCTAAGCATCATTTCTGTAGCTCTTCTCTGTACCTTTTCAATCAAATCTTTGTCCTTCTTTAGGTGTGGTACTAGACTTACGAGGTGCAGTCTAGTTTTTGTCTACGTTGTCAATAGCTTTCCTAAACTATCTTAATCCATAAAACTAGTAAATAGCTTTCCTGAATTATCTCTACCAATAAACTTCAATGTGACTAATTTTTGCCAGGAGACAGTTAACCTCTTCCACATTCTTCACAATGTACAACTCTGGCAATAGAGTAGCCACATTGTCAACACCTAGGGATCTTCAATGAACAGATTCCTGGATTCTATTTTCTGCTAGAAAATAAAAATAATGAGGCCTTCTTTCACTCTGTACCATCCTCATCATCTTGCACTTATTTGGAGTGAATCTCATCACCAATTTGCCTGACCAACTTTGGAGTCTGTCCAGGTTCCCCTTTAAGCTGAAGTAAACACGGTCATTATTCATTTCTCTCATGACCCTGGTATCATTTGCAAGCATGTGTGAGTCCAGTCCATCAGGCAAGTTGTCTACTTACCCAAGTATATATTCATACTTGCTTGCCTTCATCCATTCCTGGTGTCACCGCGCCCCACAGGAAACAGCATTGCCACCCCCTGCATCAGTGAGGTAGCACCAAGAAAACAGACAAAAAAGGCCACACTCATTCACAGTCTCTAGCTGTCATGTGTAATGCACTGAAACCACAGCTCTCTATCCAAATCCAGGCCCCAGAGACTTTTCCATGGTCTACCTCAGATGTTTCACATGTACTGGTTCAGTCCAGTGACAGTGTGTGAGTCTGGTATACCAAATCGTTCCAATTCACTCTATTCCTTGCATGCCTCTCATCCTCCTGTATGTTCAGCCCCCATTGCTCAAGATCTTTTTCCCTAACACCTCCAATTTGGTCTCCCACTTCTTGTTCCCTCCACCTCCGACACACATATCCTCATTGTCAACATTTCCTCACTCATTCTCTCCATATGTCCTAAACATTTCAACAAACCCTCTTCTACTCTCTCAACCACACTCCATATACTACCACACATCTCTCTTACCCTTTCATTACTCACTTGATCAAACCACCTCACACCATATAGCGTCTTCAAACATTTCATTTCCAACACATCCACCCTCCTCCGTATAACCCTATCTATCGCCCATGCCTTGCGACCACATAATATTGTTGGAACTACTATTCCTTCAAACATGCCCATATTTGCTCTCCGAAATAAAGTTCTCTCTTTCCTCACATTCTTCATCGCTCCCAGAATGTTTGCCCCCTCCCCAACCCTATGACTCACTTCCACTTCCATGGTTCCATTCACTGCCAAGTCCACTCCCAGACAACTAAAACACTGTACTTCCTCCAATTTTTCTCCATTCAAACTTACATCCCAACTAACTTGTCCCTCGACCCTGCTGAACCTAATATCCTTGCTCTTTTTTACATTTACTCTCAACTTTCTCCTTTCACACACTTTTCTAAGCTCAGTCACCAACTTCTGCAGTTTCTCACTTGAATCAGCCACCAGTGCTGTATCATTGGCAAACAATTAACTCACTTCCCAGGCCCTCTCATCCCCAATGGACTGCATACTTGCCCCTTTCTCCACAATTCTTGCACTTACCTCCCTAACCACCTCATCCATAAACAAATGAAATAGCCATAAGGACATCACCCTTGCCAAAGACCAACCTTCAATGGGAACCAATCACTCTCCTCTCTTCCTACTCATAAACATGCCTTACACCCTTGATAAAACTTCTCACTGCTTCTAGCAGCTTACCTCCAACACCAAGGGTTGAAAAAGAGGACAAATGAGAGTTCAGGCAAGAAAGTATCATTAAACTTTAGGGTAGGAAGAATAAAAAGATGTTGTGGAAGGAGGTACATAACAATCATAAGACAACAGAACAAATGGGAACATTGGTGTAGGGGGGAAGGGGGGAAATGATAACAGGTAGTGATGAAGTTAGGAGGAGATGGAGTGTGTATTTTGAAGGTTTGATCAAACAGAGAGGCAGATGTTGGGTGTTTTGGTTGGGGTGGTGTGCAAAGTGAAAGAGTCGGGAGAGTGATTTAGTAAAGAGAGATGAGGTGGTGAAAGCCTTGTAAAGACGAAATCTGGTAAAGCAGTGGGTTTGAATGGGACTGCATTTGAATCTAAGAAAGGGGGTGACTGTGTTGTTGATTGATTGGTAAGGATATTCAATGTATGTATTGATCATGGTGAAGTGTCTGAGGATTGACAGAATGCATGTACAGTGCCATTATACAAAGACAAAGGGGATAGAGGTGAGTGTTCAAATTACAGAGGCATAAGTTTGTTGAGTATTCCTGGAAAATTGCATGGGACGGTATCGACTGAGAGGGTAAAGGCACGTTCAGAGAATCAGACTGGGGAGGAGCAGACTGGTTTTAGAAGTGGTAGAGGATGAGTGGATCAGGTGTGTACTTTGAAGAATAAATGTGAGAAATACTTAGAAAAATAAATGTATTTGTATGTAGCATTCATGGATCTTGAGAAGGTATAAGATAGGGCTGAAAGAGATGCTTTGTGGAAGGTCTTAAGAATATACAGTCCATGCCTCGCAACCATATAATATTGTTAGAACTACTAATCCTTGAAACATACCCATTTTTGCACTCACAGATAATATTTTCATTATCATCAATATGCTTGATCACCGTATCCCGTGTTAGCAGATGACTTCACAATCCCAACACTATGACACCATAGTAGCAACATCTAACATGCAGCACTACATTACACAACTGGAGCAATGGCTCCCCAGAAGAGAATGTCAGCATTTCCATATAAGTCTTTAGTCACTCTTTTATCCCTAGACAAATATGAATCCAGCTCACAACCTCCTGTCACCTTAAACAGACAGTCTCTTCCACTGCAAAAAAAAAACACCAACTTTTCTAGACATCACATATAACACTCACATGACTGACTCCCCACATCATTAACATCAACACAAAAGCAACAAGGGTTGCTGAAGCATGGGCTTTAGAAGCAATAAGAATGTGTGGAAAGAAAGGACAATATCTGGAGGGGTGAACGTGGTTATGTTTTGGGGTATGGTAGTCCTGATGTTGTCTCCATGGGAGGCATGGGGTATAAATGAGAATGTGCAGAGAAGGGTGGATGTGTTGGAGTTTAAATGTATGACAACGACATGTGGTGTGAGTGGTTTGATCAAGTAAGTGGCAGACAGGTGGGAGAGAGGTGTGGTAATAAGAAGGGTATGGCTGAGAGAGCTGACAAGCATGTGCTGAAATGGTCTGGTCATGTGGAGGGAATGAGTGGGAAGGGAATGACAAAGAGGATGTGTTTCAAAAGTGGAGGGGAAAGGGAGAAGTGGGAAAATAAACTGGAGATGGAAGAATGGAGTGAAAATTATTCTGAGTGAAAAGGAGTACAAGGGATGGAGTGAATGAGAATGATGAGGTATATACAATGGGTAGCAAGCTGTTAATGAACTTAACAAGGGCATCTGAAGCAGCCAGGAAACACCACAGATGTTCATCTTCCCCTCGGAGATAAAATGGGTAGCTGGCATAGTGTGTGTGCATGTGTGTGTGTGTGTGTGTGTGTGTGTGTGTGTGTGTGTGTGTGTGTGTGTGCACACATAGGAGTAAAAACATGTTATATATATACAAGGTTAAGAGACAAGACAACATGAGTTTAAAACTCTCTCCCTGTAGCACCAATAGTAATCACAAACAATAATCACAGAGAGGTCTGTAGGACCTTGTTGTTAACAAAGGGCTGTTGTTTCGATGCATTACATATAACAGATTGAGAATGGGTGTGAGTGAATGAGGACATTTCTTTGTTTGTTCCCAGAACTACCTCACAAATGCAGAAAACAGTACAGTCAGACAATGAATGGCTGCCTTGCAATCACAAACACTCAACACCTTCACAATGAAACAAAGATCCTCCACGTACAGTTCCATCTCAACATTCTTGGCACTCAATTCTATGAAACGCAAAAGCCCTCTTCCATCCAAACCACTCTATAACTATCAGTTCCCAAGCAGAAATATAAAGCTTTATCCTGTCTCAATTTTCTCCCCCTTGCCTTAATACAATGGTACACAATACAGGCATTTTCCCAATCCCCAGGCACCTCACCATGAGTCACACATACATTAAAAATCATAACTAACCAATCAAAAACAGAGTCAGCTCCTTTCTTGAGATATTCAACAGCAATCCTATCTCATCCTGTTACCTTGCCACAACTGATCTGACGTTAGGCTTTCAACACCTCTACTCTCTTCCCTTATCAACCTATCATGACTCCCTCTCTTTCTCTCTTCATATACCACCATGACCTAAATACCTACATTTGCCACCCTATCATCAAAAAATTCAAATTTCATTCAATCTGATTCCCTCTTCATCTCATCTCTGCCTGTAAACATTTCCTCATTTGCCCCCTTCACTGATGCTCCTACTTTATCTAACTTTCTGACATTATTAGCCTCCTTCAAAAATATTCTCTTATTCTTCCTGAAGTTTGCTGATACTTGCTCCCCTCAACTCTCATTAACCCTCTTTTTTAATCCCTATACCTTCCTAACCTATTCCTGATTTCTTTTGTACATCTCCCAGTGACTTGTACTCCTTCCCTACAAGGACAACCCATGTTACTTTTCTCTCTTTTAGAAGTAACTTAACTATCATCCCCACCACTCACTTCCCTTTCTTGCATGTCCACCTTCTACCTTCTGCATGCCATACAATTCTCTAGCACAAGTTAAAAATGCTTCCCTTGGTACCTCCCATTCCTCATCCACTACCCTAGCTTCATTTACATTCACCTACTGCCTTTCTACACTCAATCTCTCCTGGTATCTCTTCAAACGAGCCTCTCTTCCAAGTTCACTCACTTTCATAACCCACTTCCCACCCATTTCGTTTCCGATCTGAGAACCTATTCAAGCCTTAATCCTCACCTCCACCAAGCAATGATCTGACATCACACCACCTGCCCCTCTCAGTACATCCATGTCTATCAATTAGTATGTCATCCAATAATGCCCTCTTACCATCTTTCTTATTCATCCATGTATTCTTATATTTGTCCCCATTTTAAACTGGGTATTCCAAATCACCAGTCCCTCAGCACACAGCTCCACATACTGAACACCATTTTCACTGACAGGACTAGGTACACCATGATTCCATTATACCCTCACCTGCCATACCATCCACTCATGCATTCAAATCACTCATCACTAATACCTAACCCCTAGCATCAAAACTGCTGACATACACATTCAGTTCCTCCCAAAACAGTCACCTTTCTTCCTCACTTCTCTCACTTCTAGGTGCATAAGCACTAATAATCATCCACCTATTGTAATCCACTTTCAGTTTCATTTCATTAGTACAGAGCTTGCTTCCTTACACTCTT
This sequence comes from Panulirus versicolor, assembly GCA_032361705.1. Classification (NCBI taxonomy): domain Eukaryota; kingdom Metazoa; phylum Arthropoda; class Malacostraca; order Decapoda; family Palinuridae; genus Panulirus; species Panulirus versicolor. The sequence goes on from JAUUDZ010443846.1 coordinate 15,703, forward strand.
TCACACATTCCCATAACTCCTTTTTCAGTTGAAATGCTACCCCTTTTTCAGCTCTTGTCCTCACACTAATCCCTGGCTTTACTCCTAAGACAGTTCCAAATCATTCTTCCCTATTCACTCAAGCTTTGTTTCATTCAGACACAGAACATCCAGGGTTCTCTCCTCAAACATACAATTCTCTTTCTTTTTATCTTGGTTATATACCCACAC
>JAUUDZ010443847.1:0-12981 GCA_032361705.1 Panulirus versicolor
ACTTCACTCTAAACACATCCAATCTTATCTATAGCCCATGCCTAATCCATATAATATTGTTGGGATTATTATACCTTCACACACACCCATTTTTGCCCTCATAGATAATGCTATCCTTTTCAATACATTCTTCAGTTTCCAGAACCTTCACCCCCTCACCTACCCTATGATTCGAGTGCTCTTGTCACAATTTACTGGTTTGTGCTTATCACTCAATTATAAGTCATTTTTTTTTGTGACTGAGTAAACGTTCTACACCTACATAAAGTGTTTAATGAACTGATCATTTATCAATTCTAGTAAATCATTCCCAACTCTGATTACAACAAATCAGATGGCTAATGATGAATGCAAAAAGACAACCAAGTTGCAGACCTTGTAGTTCCTTTCAAGTTGCCAACCTATCTTATAACATAAAGATATTCTACTAGTGTATAACTATAAAAGTAACTCCATAATACTGTATAAACCTTTCAATACACCTCATAAAGTTAACTTACAGAAACAAGTTGAAAGCGTATAAATGTTTATGATACGTACCTCATAAATTTGTGGCAAAGGATACGCTCAATATCATCTGCTTGTTTAATAGAAATGGAAATCCTGATGGAGTTGATGGATGGTTCTATAAGAACTTTCTCTTTTTCATTTCGGCTGACAACAACAGCAGTCATCAACAGCTCCTTACTTGATCTGGGGAATCAAAGGTTCCCTACAATATGACATAAAAACAATCTACAAAAAAAAAAAAAAATGCAGTTCAGCAAATGTTTTACCAGAGTTCCTCATCCTATCTCATTCTAAAAGGAATAACCAAACCAAAACTGGATTGCTAGTTCATGGCTGGATTTTCATAAATAATAATTATTCCAGAACCAAGGGAAAATTAATTTTGAGTTGCAAATCTTCTTTCTGAACTGCATTCATGACTAATCTTTGGTTCAGACAAAGCAACTGAGCATTTAGCTATGAAAATGACCTTTCACAGACTTAGATTCAGGAACTATTGCCTTCAACTTGCTGACAGGCTTAAAAAGCACAAAGATGACACTTACCTAACTTCTACTTCTGGCTTGTTATGTCTTTCAACTACTTGAGAGTTGAAGTTCTGAAGACACATGGCTGCAGAAAGTGTGTGGCGAACAGCATTTAGATATGGACGCAAAGTGGCTGACTGAAAAAAAATCATGAAGATATGATGAGTGAAAAACAGCTTATAAGATTATTTCACTGAGCCCCAGTCACATTATCCAAAATTCCAGTGATCCAATCAATGTACAGAATCTCTGACATAAGCAATAAAATAAGCACTAAAATCATAATAAACTATGGAAAGAATATGAAACATGTAAGAAGAATCTTAAGAAGCTGATACAGGAAAGCAAAGGAATAGTAGAAGATTTTGAAAGAAATTTAAGTAAAAAGTTTTCGAATAATAAGAAACTATACTGGAAGGAAGTAGAAAAGAAAAGAGGAGGATGTAAGAGTTGAAATGTTAATGTGAGTAATAAGGAGGAAGAGTTGCTGAATCAAAAGAAGGAAGTGAAAGGAAGATGGAAAGAGTATTCTGAAGAACTGATGAATGTGGGAGAAAGGGGAAGCAACAGCTGTTACACACATGGGTATGGAGGATGGAAGGAAGAGGATACAAGAGCAAGGGCCTATAGCAAAAATGAAGGTAAGAAGGGCAATAATGAGGCTGAACACCCCATGTACGCCAATCATACCCTCAACTGCCACATTACTCACCTTCGAATTTAAATCACCCATCACTATAACCCGGTCTCGTGCATCTGTTTCCTGGTTCAACCTCGCTAATGTGGGAAACAGCAATCAAGTATGAAAATGTATATATATTTTTTTCATACATATTTGTCATTTCCCACATTGCAACATTCAAATATATGGAATGAAAAAGATTTTGAATGGCAGGGTCCTAAACATGCAGGAGGGTAAAAGGAGTGCACAGAATATAGTGAATCAGAAGGATGTGGTATACTGGGGTCCTGTGCTGCCAAAGAACTGAAACAGGGCATGTGAAACAACTGGGGTGAACCACGGAAAGGTCTGTAGGACCTGGATGTAGATAAGGAGCTGCGGTTTCAAAGCATTACACATGACAGCTAGAGAATGAGCGTGAAGCAGATGCAACATTTCTTTGTCTGTTTCCTGGCAATACCTCGCTGACGCAGGAAACGGTGATCAAATATCATAAACAAATATATCCCTGAATATTGTCTAGATCGGAGCTCACTCCTTCATAGAGATCAAGCAGATTTTTTGTATTTATACTCTTCTCATTAGATTTATGTTCTCTTATCTAGGTAGTGTTTCTTCTATGAGTGCTTCTGTTCTGTGATATCTTTTTCCATTTTCGTTTTTACAAGCAACACCCGTCAACCCAATTTCTTATTCTTTTCTGAAGGATATGCATATCATTAGCGTTCTTCCACACCTTTAGCAATCAACCTACTTTTACTGACATTTACAATATTATATCAAGGGATCTGCCTAGCGTATCTGCGCGTTTTCTCAGCACACACCGAGAGACATCATGAAGAAAATCAGTCCTTTGGATTTCCTTTATATATCATCTTATAATTTTGGTATTTTCCAAGGCATCCCAACCCCATCTTGATTTTACTGGAGTTATTGTTCTTCCATGAAGTTAATTAAGAAAAAGATTCCAAATTCTTATCTGCTTTTCTTTATAATATTCTTTTCATATTTTTTTTATTCCTATTTCTGTTCTGACTGTACTCACCTCTCGGTGCCTCACAACTTTTTTGATAATGTATTAGTTGTGTAAGGCCTTTACATCTGCTACATTACCGTACATACTTAATATGTTTCTGACATCTTTTATTGAACTTTATCTTAGTTTCTCTGACCTTCCCTCTCCATTTACAGCTAAGAGAAGGATTTCACAGAGCTTTGCATAACATTGATTGTTATGATGACTATGAAAATGCATTTCTTACTCATGTTTCCAAAGCTACTGTGTGGCTCTTTGAGTCTGTCTTCCTCTCTGTGGAAATAGTTAAACGCAAGCATTACATGATCACTTTTTCTGATTGCTTATCGTAGGTCATATTTTCAATGGTAATATGGGTAAAGAAAAAGCTCAAACAATGATGGCGTATCAGCCACTCTAATTCTAATATATTGGTACAGGATAACTATCTGTATGCACTGTTAGGATTTGTGTCTCCATGACATTCTATCTCTAGGAGAATGAGAATTTCCCCTGTCTGTCTACCTATAAATGAAATTCTCCTTTATTAGGTCTTTATCATACCAGATGAGGGCGTTTCTCGCTGCTTACTAATAGTTCTCTTCATTGGTACAGTTGATTAGTTGCTCTGATTAGCGATTTTTTTTCTAAGATTTTTAATCATCAAGACCACTATGCAGAGATCTTCCCATTAAGTACTGTTTAGATGAGATACCAAGTGATATATCCTATAACATTATGTTGTCCCTTACCATGAGGGCGAATCTTCCTGTCTTCTCGTTACTTCCTTGCTATCATTTCCGGAGATTCAATAAGTTTTTATCTCTTTGATGAATACTAACTCCACAACTCCAGCAATATCAAACTGGTTTTCCTTAATTCGGTTCTTCCATTTATCACCAGTCCATTTGTGTTGGTAAAAATCATTTTCAAACTGATACCCATATCACTCAAAGTCTATGAACTTATTAGGCAGTGGCAAAGCTGTTCTCATCCCTACACAATCTTATTCCTTCTGTTTTTTTCAGTTGTTTTTCCCTTGGTCTCTCGTCTCTGATATATACCCCACTGACCTCCTACCCTTTAACATATTTCCCTACTTAAGTACCTCCTGGTTACGAAATTTCATACTGAAAGTAATCTTTGCTGGTCATGCCTTTATTTCTTCACTAAATTTACACAATTTCTTTGTTTGCCTTAGATATTACAATTACACATTTGTTACCTTTAGTAATCTACAAATCAGTATTCTACCCAAACATATTGTGTATGTGTGTGTGTGTGTGTGTGTGTGTGTGTGTGTGTGTTCTATCCTCAAGGTAAACACAAGATTCTGCCCACTCCTTTAAATTTGTTTCCCCCCGAATCACTCACCAAAATATGTTTATGCATAATTCAGTCTTTATTTTCACTGTGAATCTGAAATCATAGAATTTTACATCCCCTTTTGGTTTGATAAGGCACCAGTCATTCTAATTAATCATTTGTTTGACCTGCATAATACACTATGTCATCTTCACTGAAAGTGGAAAATGATTTTTGATAACTCACAAATTATGTAAATCTTACTCAAACTCTTGTGCCAGCTCTCAACTCGAAGTAATTGCTGTAAATTATAATTTCTCTATACCTCATTTCTCCATTTTTGTTTCTCTTTTCATCGTCATTCTTAGCTATTTCGTGTGTGCATTCTTGATGAAACAACAATGATTATTCTTTTTGCCACTTGATTCACTGTGGAAACAACGCCGTCGATTGAATCACTTATGCGGTATGCGAACCAACGTTGAAAATACTGTACCAAAAGGTCTGGTGTTCTACTGGAGAGAATCGCCCACACCATGTGTATGTGGAGGTGGATGGCAAGCAAGTAGTAGGAGGAAATTCTAAAGATTTCACCTGGATAAAATTTGGCGTCTATTGAGAGAACGTCCGAGAGAAGAGTATCCTTCAAAATTTGTCTAACTGGTTGTCAATATTCTAATGCTTACTCTGATAGAGTGACTGATTCGTATAGTGCCTGATGATATGAGACGATTCGTATATGGACTTCTGTGACGTATCGGTTTCTGACCATTACATACTAACGGGCTGCCAGGATCAACATCATAGGATTAAATCCTGGTTGTGGTAATTGTCTCACAGTCAACCCAGCTTTTTATCCAGCCCTAGGGATTGGTCGATAAAATGAGTAGATGGCTTAGACAAAGCCATAGGGGATAAAGGTGAGTGTTCGAATTTCAGAGGCATAAGTTTAAGCAGATCTGAAATATTGTATTGGTAGGTTATTGATTGAGAGGATGAAAGCATGTACAGCGCATCAGACTGGGGAGGAGCTGTGTGGTTTTAGAAGTGGTAGAGGATGTGTGGATAAGATGTTTACTTTGAAGATTATATATGAGAAGTACTTAGAAAACAGATGTATTTGTGTGTATTATTCATAGATATGTAGAAGGCATATGATAGGGTTGATAGAGATGCTTTGTGGAATGTCTTAATGATATATGGTGTGGGAGGTAAACTGCTAAAAGTAGTCAGAAGTTATAATCAAAGGTGTACGAGTAAGAAGAGGAGAGAGTGAATGGCTCCAACCGAAGGTCGGTCTGCGGCAAGGGTGTGTGATGTCCCATGGTTGCTTAATTTGTTTATGGATGGGGTAATTAGGGAGGCAAATGCAAGAGTTTTGGAGAGAAGGGCGAGTATCCAGTCTGTTGTGGATGAGAGGGCCTGGGGAGTGAGTCAATTGTTGTTCGCCGATGATACAGCACTGGTGGCTGATTCGAGTGAGACATTGCAGAAGTTGTGAACGAGTTTTTAAAAGCGTGCGGAAGGAAAAATTTGATAGTAAATGTGAATATGAGCAAAGTCATTAGGTTCAGCAGGGTTGAAGGACAAGTTAGTTGGGATGTAAGTTTGAACGGAGAAAAATTGGAGGAAGTGAAGTGTTTTAGATATTTGGGAAAGGACTTGGCAGCGAAGGGAACCATGAAAGTTGAAGTGAGTCATGGGATGAAGGAGGGAGCGAAGGTTCTGGGAGCGATTAAGAATGAGTGGAATGAGAGAACATTATTACGGAGAGCAAAAATGGGCACATTTGAAGTAATAGTAGTTCCAACAATATTATATGGTAGCGAAGCATGGGCTGTAGATAGAGTTGTACGGAGGAGGATAGATGTGTTGGATATGAAATATTTGAATACAATATGTGGTGTGAGGTGGTTTGATCGAGTAAGTTATGAAAGTGTTAGAGAGATGTGTCTAAATAAAGAGTGTGGTTGAGAGAACATAAGAGGATGTGTTGAATTGGTTTGGACAAATGGGACGAATGAGTGAGAAAAGATTGACAAAGGGGATATATATGTGTCAGAGGCAGAGGGAACAAGGCGAAGTGCGCGATCAAATTGGAGGTGGAAGAATGGAGTAAAAAAAATTTTGAGCGATCGGGGCCTGAACATGCAGGAGGTGTGAGAGGCACGCAATTTAAATTATGTGGTATACCCGGGTCGGTGCGTTGTCAATAGGCTGAGCCAGGACATAGGAAATGTCTGGGGTAAACAATGAAATGGTCTGTAGGGCCTGGATGTGGATATGTAGCTGTGGTTTCGGGGCATTACACATGACAGCTAGAGAATGAGTGTTAGCGAGTGTGGCCTTATTTGTGTTTTCCTAGCGCTACTTCGCTGACGCAGAGGGTGGGATGCTGTTTCGTGTAGGTCAGAGTAGCTCCGAGAATGGATGAAGGCAAGCAAGTACGAATATGTACAGTCTGCCGAAGACATTCGCGGAGACCCGACAAGTGTGGGGTAAGGGTACTAGTCTGGTAACAGTGGAAAAATTTCACTGCCAAACGTACGATAAACCATAATGCTGCCCACCTTACCAGTAGCCTCTACACTACAGTAGGCTCACACGCACTGTTGATATATTGTACGAATGAAAAGAATTTCGGAATTGTTTTTCTCTTCTGTCTGTGTGTTACATGTTTCAGTTGAGAAGGAGAATGCAGTAGACAACTTACAGAATCCACTTCCTTGATTGTATATGTTCACTGGAGAAATCCCGATCTATAGGGGTACTTTGATGTGTACGACTGAGGGAAATGACTGAAATCGGGGGTATTTTCTGTGGGTTTATCAGCGTTATTAATCATTTTACTATTTCACGATCATTTCCGCTCTGTTCCTATTGTTAATCTTTCTCTTACAACCTTACAACCCATGTTTCTCCCCCTCCCCCACATCCTTTGGTCTCTCTTTCCCACACGTGCCTACACCCAGCATCGAGCGTAGTCTGGAATTATCTGTTGTACTTTCTCTTTGTAAACAAGAGTTCAGTGATGTCGTACATCTAAATCATGACACTAAAGTGGTCAGTGTTAAATGGACTCTATGTTCTTTCATAGGTATTTCAACTTACTTTCGTCACCCAACACTGTTCGACAACTGCGATGGATTAGCCTATATGTGTTATTTTACTACACAGAGAATGGACGTTTTATATTTAAATTCTGATCCATGTGTTTTTACCATATGTAAGACAAACGATTTTCATCATATTCGTCCATAAGCCTACTGATTACAAAGCCTACATGCACGGCATCTTATACTAAGCAGTGTTACCAGATCTCCACCTTACACCAGTCAACCCTCTCCGACTCTGCGAAGTTATTCGGCAGGATGTACATATGCAAATATGTATATGTCTGTGTATGTATATGTATGTATATTTGTATATGTTGATATGTATATCTATATATATGTACATGTACATATATATGTATGTATATGAGTGGATAGGTATTTCTTCGTCTGTTTCCTGGCGCTACCTCACTGATGCGGGAAACAGCGATTAGGTATAATAGATAAATAAATGATTAGGTATAAATGCATATGGATATATGTAGCGTTAATGAGATAGCCTTCAGTTGCCCGTACAGTCTCAACCAACATAAAAAAAAGAAATTGATGTCTAAGAAAATAAAAGACTAATGTTTTCATTCATGTTTTTACTAATCCCTTTTAATCCATCAATATGTCATACTCGCAGGGGGATACTAAATCTGCACACATCCCTTTGTGAAAAATAGCAGTTTATACTGTCATTATCATGATTATCACTCGATTGTAACTTCACTATTGTACAATCTAACCACGTCATTTACCACGTATATCACATCTTCAAACATTTCAAAATGTGTGTATCAAACACAAAGGATGTTGGTATTAATGTAGATACTTCCATTTGTGTTCATGATCCCCAGCGTATGTTGTCAAAGCCAGAGACTTTTGCCGGATTATTATGTTTTTGCGACTGTGCATTTCAAATATCGTCGGAATATTGGTTGAAATAAATGTTGCATATACATGTATATAATTTCAGTGACAAAGAAAATGTGGCCGATTGAAAGAGAATAGCAAAATGATTTATACTAATGGAACGGTAGTTGCCACAGTGCACCACACTGGATCATGGGTACAAACGAAGAAGGAGAAGAATGAAAATAAAAGAATGATAAATGGAAGAACTTGAGTTTAAAATGACTCCACCTCATCAACGGATCTACTTGAGGTGAGGCCCCTGTCGCCCCAGTTTTCATTCTAGGATCCAAGCTGTCTGGTTATGAACGTTTAACATTAAAGGCTTAAACTACATGTTATGGCTCTCCAGTTTCCAAGGACGACTTAACCGCCAGCCTTAGTTAGCCTCTAACTAATAAAACTGTACTGCCTTATGGAAGCCAGATATTCAGTTATTGGTATTAATGATGCAAGGAAGATCATCCTAATTAGATGTCTGTTGAGTGAAGATGGTTATCCTTCTATAGTATGAGGATAACAAACCTATATGATGAACAGATACTTAGTTACAATTATTCTGACAGATGGACTGAGAAGGATGGGCTACTGAAAGAAAGACTGAATTCTAATATGTAGTTATAACTGAAGGTATCCAGCAGACCACTGGGTCTCTTCAAGGTTGATTATAATAGTGGAAGAGATATAAAAATCACGTATCGATGTGGTAAGAGTAGAAATACGTACGTAATAAGAACAAAAAATATCATAAACTTTTCATGTAGCTAAGGAGGCGCAAATACTGTCAGTTATGGATTTGAGGCGTAATACTGGTCAAGTCTATTCTTAAACGTATCTATAGCACTATTCTAAATCACTTTAATCGGTAAATCATTCCATATGTTGAATCTCGTTGAAAAAAAAATATTATTTCGCCTCGTTCAAGAAAAATGCTTGCCCACGAGTTTATAACCATCACTACGAGTGAAATCAAAGGAATCTATCCATGTAATTCGCTAAATCGAGATTTTCGTAACCTTAGATAACTTTGAATACCTACATCAGATCTCCCCTCATCCTTCTCTTTTTTGAACGAAGCAAAGTTAATTAGTTTATTTGGCTTTCGTAGGATTTGCTTCTTAGTCGAGAATCATCTTGGTAGCTCGTCACTGTATTCGCTATGTTCTGCCTTTATCTTTCCTCATGTAGGATAACGAAAACTGATCACAATATCAAGATGAGGATGCACAAGTAAGTTGTAAAAAGTAAGGATTATTTCCCAGTAATTGAAAGTGGCAGCCCTACCTTTGAATCCAAGATTTCTTCCACTTATCTAACTGCTTCTGTGCAGTTTACTTGGCTTTAAACCACCAAAGATTATTACGCCCAAGTCTGTTTCCTCATCTACCACCCATGAACCCGGTCTATCAGCCTGCCTATTATATCCATTTGATGCTCTGTTTTACTTTCATCATACATGTGGATTAAATAATTGAAAAAATCAAAAAGATATGTCAAACATGAACGATTTCGTCGTAAACTATGCTGAGAGTAATTTATTAAGAGATGGTTTTCTTAATGGTTCACAATTTTCTCCGGAATGATGGTTTTCATAAGTTTAACAAATACAGATGTTATGCCGATTGGAGAATTATTTCCTAGGAGTGATGTATTACCTTTTTGGGAAATGGGTGTTACATTAGCAAGCTTCCATTCCTTTGGAATTGTTCCTGTATCAAATGACTTATTAAAGGGAGTCGCCAATGATTTCAATATCATTTTTCGCCCCTTCATTGTCTTTGGATAAATCTTATCTGGGGCTGCTATCTTATCATCTTTATTTCATATAGTGCTGATAGTACATCTACCACTCTTATATCCATATATCACAAGATGTTTTCCTCTATTTGCAGAGCGTAGAAAATCTTTACACACAATAGGATGGGAGGCCAGTACCTAGGAATAATTGTAACTAAGTATCTGTTCATCATATAGGTTTGTTATCCTTTTACTATAGAAGGATTACCATCTTCACTCAACAGATATCTAATTAGGATGATCTTCCTTGCTTCATTAATACCAGTCATTAGCGTGATGGAATTTCCCTAAATACAGACCACTATCAGTAACAAAGGTAATCTCTTGATTGATGGAGAAGAGAATCAAGAGAAAAGTTGTCTGATATTTCTGAAGTACGTTAAGTACTTCTTGAATAAGAGGCAGCATATATTTAGATAGAACAGTTATACCTTCCACATACAGTGGATTCCAATATCAGGGTAAATATCAACCTAAAAGAAAAATGACGAACAAGAGGTGGGTAAACTGTGTCTTTCTGGACACTAAAAGACACCTGAAAAAGGCTCTGGTAGACGGAAAGATAAATGACTGGAAGAAAACGGAGATACATACCAAAGGTGCTTCCATAGAGAGCAAAAGTATCATGGAGAGCTAATAGCCTTTGAGGACATTTTTGTTCTTGATTCACATAATGATTCTCCAAAGGGAGTCGAACCGCATGTATACATGTTTGTAGATGACGATAAACGGTGCTAGAAGTATGGAGCATTCGAGGCAGGCAACTTGTTAGAGAAGCAGTGCTAGAGGTCAGCATACGGCAGTTGCATGATTACTAGAATCTAGTTCAGTCAGATGACCATAACTGTCGTCTCTTAAATGGTATATTACAGAAAACAACAAATGGAGGTGACTCACAGGTTGACAGTGCCATGTTTGTTATATTGGAAGGCTTTCGTAGGATGCAGAAACCAAGACGGCCTTGAAGCTCATGAAAATGAATTCTAACATTTTTTTATTTTGCCGTTGGATTATATATACACCTGGTTTGAAGACAGCTGGTGACCGAAATATTTGAACGTGTTTCTGCATGGACCACCTTGCTACATGTGTGGGAAAATGTACAAGGGTTGGAAAGTAAAGAAAAATCTAATGTTAGAAGGTATCATCTACAAAACGTAAAACCAGAACATAATATTCTCAACGTGTACGAAGATCTTGTGGTTAGCATGTTATGCAATTAGCTTTGATAACTATTAGCTTCTTTCATCCGCAAACTTGCTGCTAATCTGTCAACATATCAGCCACTTATTTACGTCCTGTGTCTTCTATTGACCACTTCTTATCTCATTTATTTCTTCCTTTCTTCATGTGTGAAAATTTGCTCTATGACTAGAGCCAGTGTCATAATGAGATTTCATATGTGTTTATTTGTATAAAGTTTGAGACTGTTTTGCTCTAAACCGTCTAACCACCTATATATACTTACATCTTTCCTACCTTGTCTATTTCCCTTCCTGCCTATCTACTTCACTAACTTACATTCAGTTATCTACGTGGGTCCTTTCCTATCAACACACTTCTCTGTCGTCGTACATAGACAGATATTTCCGATCTTATTTTTTTTACTAACTTCCCAGGCTATAGGTCCGACATCTTACTGCTTCACCTCTCCGACAATATACCTAGATACTCACTACTTTGTTCACATGCACAAATATAGATTCCTCCACCAAAACACATAACATTTCCCTCCCTCCATCATTAAGTCTCTACCTCCTTATCACCTCACCTAACTACTACCTGACTAACGTAATTCAACTCTTCCTTCTCTAGTTACAGTGCAAAATTATTATCTGTTCACTCCACTCTCCACCATTAACAGGTTCTGACTTCCTTTATCTCACACCTCCCAGGCCAGAATCGATTTTTCACCTTCAAATTTGGATCCAGAATTTTACCTAGAAACTAATTCGCTGAAAAAGTTTTTTTTTTTTTTACTTAATCCGATTAAGAGAGAAAAAGTTCGCTGAAGTCTTTTACGTACAACCTAACCTCGTAAGTGGAGCCACAAGAATATAACGCCTGAGCAGGCGGTACCTCTGTTTGTGTGTGTGTGTGTGTGTGTGTGTGTGTGCGTGTGTGTGTGTGTTCTTGTGTGTGAAAATCATATGTGAATTTTCTTTAGATTAACTATAGCTCGAAGTTGATATTATGAATAAGTTGTATATATCAATAAATAAGGGCCTATACAAAGGTAGTATTGAATATTCATTATGGAAATATAACTTGAAGAAGGAACAGTGGGAGGGGCTGGTCATATAGGGGTAAACAAGAACTCGTGCCACATCAGCGTGGTGGTGGTGGGGCAGAACTGGAACTTAAGGACAAGTCTCGAATATTGAAGCTGACCTGAATTTAGATCAGATAAACTTTAATAGGTAATTTCTTGTTTGGGATAAACGTTAAGTAAGCAAAACCTGGAATTCAAAAGAACCGGAGAAAAAATTAAAGACTGTTGTGTGTATTAGAGATCATAAACATAAGGTACATTGCCTCAGGATCCAAGACAGGATCCATGGTTACCGGTGGCGAGCTTCAAAAACCAACGGACACCTTTCAATGTTCACATTCAATACAGTTTCAAGTAACACCTTGAGACCCTGAATTTTGGGTGTAGTTATTTCACAATATCTGCCAAGCTTTAAGTTATGAAATGTTGGCACAAAGGACACCAGTGGCCGTACTCAAATTATGCAACCTAGATGTCTCAGATTATGAAGAAGTACTTCAAGATCAAAAGCATGATCTAAAGATAAGATATCAGACCCGAGCCGTAAAGTGTAGCAAAGGCCACACTTCGAGGTTCAGGTATACCTCAGCCAGAAGTAGCACTCAGAGGTTCAAATTCCCATACAAGGGCTTCAAAACTTTAGAACGTTTTAAAGTAGCACACATTGAACTTTACTGCAGTTAACAGGTCACTAAAGGTCATCTCCACTTTATATATTAATTTTCAAACACTGCAATTATTAGAAACAGATAACCAAGTACCCTGACATTATAATGGTGTCTCAAGATCTAAGGATACGGGTGTTTAGCTTTAAAGACGAGTACATTATTTCAAGGTTGAGATAGATCAAAGCTTCATATATA
>JAUUDZ010443857.1:0-12980 GCA_032361705.1 Panulirus versicolor
AATCCATTGACAGCACGTCGACCCCAGTATACCACATTGTTCCAATTCACTCTATTCCTTGCACACCTTTCACCCTCCTGCATGTTCAGGCCCCGATCGCTCAAAATCTTTTGCACTCCATCCTTCCACCTCCAATTTGGTCTCCCACTTCTCTTCGTTCCTTCCACCTCTGACACATATATCCTCTTGGTCAGTCTTTTCTCACTCATTCTCTCTATGTGACCAAACCATTTCAAAACATGGATCACCTAGCCTCGCAGACGCGTACCAGCTACTGACCTGTACGGAGCTGTTGGCGTTCTTTCAGAGTTAGATTGTAGCTATTCCTCCCTGCGTTATCGCTACCCTCGCTTTGTTTTTGAAGGTTTGTTGAAAGTTATTGTTTACCAATATCTTTTTATAAGGTTGTTTTGTGTAGAATAGATATCAAAGGGTGTTCGCAGGAGAACTCCGCTTGGCCTTTGTGCGGTTGGCTTCGCCCTGGAACGTCTTTCGTATAAAACAATTGCCTGATTTTTCTTTATTATCTGGGGTGGTTTGTTACCCCAGATTTTGGTGTTAGGCCCTTACAGGATGGACCCAGGTAAGCCATCCAATGCCCCCGTAGGGAGTAGTGGTGACGGACCTTGTATTAAGAATAAAAATGCGGATTTTGTTTTTGGCCCATGCGACGGGAGCAACGATCCTTGCCTCCCTCAATTGATGGATGGTCTGGGCCTGTTGAAACGGTAAGGAAACTGGCAGATCAAAGTGAAATCGACGAATCAGGTGGTGGAACTGCTAAAGTTGACGAAGTTCCATACTCATGATGTTGTGGTCTCGATAGCCGTTTCCATGAATTCATGAAGGGGAGTCATCTACTGCACTGATGTCATGGATAAGTCAGAGGACGACATTGTGAAGAAACTAGCAAACGAGGACGTTATCGCTGCCTGGTTCATCACTAAATTCATCAATGGCGAACGACGTAGAACTCCCCAGGTAAATCGAACACTCGGAAAATCTCGTCTACCGGATAATATCTTGATTGGTTACATGCGTTGTCAAGTTCGTCCCTACATTCCGAATCCCCTGCGTTGTTTTAAATGCCAGAAATCTGGTCACCCTTTAAAGTCTTGCACTCTTTCTGCAAGATGCGGGAGCTGTGCTGCGGAGGGTCATACTGCGGAGGATTGAGCGAGTAACAGGATGTTGTGTGTTAACTGTAATGGCAACCACCCAAGCTGGGACCGGGCCTGTCCCCGGTTCCAGTTTGAGAAAGAAGTGCGCACAGTTAAGACGCAAAACAACATCTCATATGGCGAGGCTAGGAGGAGGGTTAAGGAGTCTTATGAGACTCTTAAACCTATTGAATCCTAAACGTCGGCTCTGAAATGTGAGCCGGTTATACGAACAATCTCGACTCAAACTCCTTGTGACACGCCGACCGTCAGTACCAAGAACCCAGCTCCATCTAACCCTACACCTAATTCTCCAACCAAAGCCCACAACAAATCCTATGGCAACTCCACATCCTCTCCCTAACCTAAAGATCAGAAAGAGAACAAAACTAACGTATTTTCAAACTTAAATTGTGAAAACTACGTCGCACGTAATCGTTCCAGTACCTCCACCAAGGAGGTATGTGATTCACAGGTCCTCTTCGTTGGAGGACATAGAATTAATGGAAGCCAGAAAATCCACTCTCAGGGACCGTACATGTTTCCCTGGGGACTCGCCCAAGTCCCGACATAAACGGGCTAAGAAAACAGGTCGGTTAGATAACTCTTAAACTAACACGTTGCTTGCACTGTATAGGCCAGCCGTGATCTGTTTACAAGAGACCCTTTTAGCTTAAAGGCACAGTCGAAGACTGTTCCGTTTTAGATAGCCATCACTCGTATAGAAGAGACGAGAGAGAATCATGGGGTAGCTATCTATGTCCACCAAAGTTTACCTCACACAGGAGTAACTTTGAATTCTACTCTAGACGCTGTTGCATGTAGAGCAGAATTTAATAACACAATCCTGGCCATCTGTTCACTATATTGTTCCGGTTCCAATGCACTTGATAATGATGAGTTGAATTTGCTTGTTAATCAATCACCTCCCCGTAAAGTAGTTTTAGGAGACTTCAATGTTCATCATTATCAGTGGGGCAGACGCCAGGGGAGGAACAAATGGTTAATTTCATGATCAATGCCAACCTCGCTCTTCTGGACGATGGTAGTGGAACTCGTGTAGATGACCGAATTGGCAATATCTCAGCAAATGATTTATCCTCGTCATCGTCCGATATACTTAACATCATCACTTGGCGTATTTATGACGACTTCCTGGGAAGTGACCATTTCCCGATCTGTCTTTCTTATTCATGCGACATTGTTACCAACCCGTCTCGTCTCCGCCTAAATGTTAGATTTACTAACTATAAGAAAGCAGACTTTGTGTCATTTACAAGGCGAGCCGTCCTTGATATATCCAGTGGTGACATTGATGCAAAAGTCCTCCAGGTTACCACCTTCACCATACTGTATAAGAGAGCAGACTGGGTGTCATTTACAAGGCGAGCCGCCCTGGATATATCCAGTGGTGACATTGACGCAAAAGTCCTCCAGGTTACCACCTCCACCATACCGAGGGCTGCTGAGAACTCTATACCTAAGGTTTCTACAATTTCCACAAAGCATAGAGTTCCTCGGTGGACACCACCAGATGGCCGGAAGGCCCTGCGTGAGCGCAATAGGAGGAGATACAGGATTGTCGACAACGAGCCTTCAGTTAATAACTCGATTACATACAAACGTGCGAGGGCTCAGGCAAAGAAGAACTATCAAGCAAGCCAAACGAGAGTCCCAGCGTGGCTTTGTCTCTACCGTGAACAAGGACACACCAGTAAGTCAGGTCTGGCCCTTACTCAATAAAATCAAAAGAAAATACACGCTGCCACTTCCTCCACAAAATCCACCACCTAGCTCAAATCATCGACGACCACTGCAGTGGATATGGCCAACACACTCGCCAGGAGTTTCTCAGAAACGAGCAGCTCGGCCAATGACGATTCTTGCTCCGTACACCACAAGCAAGCGCCAGGCCAAGAGTTGCAGTTACCAGACTTTGCCACAGAAGATACTTTTAATTATGACAAAATATTGGCAATGAAAGAACTGCTTCTTGCCCTGAAATCCTGTAAAGGTTCGAGCCCGGGACTCACCGGGATCACTTATGGGATGATCCAGCATCTTAGTCAGGCTAACCTGACGAAGTTATTAGCATGGTACAATGAGATTTGGACGTCTCGAACGTTTCCAAACTCATGGCACTTTGTAGACGTCACCCCATCCCAAAAGGCTCCGGACGCCTTACGAATAGAAATTCGCTTCGACCTATTGCGCTCACGAGTTGCATTTTTGTAAGGTCATGGAGAGAATGGTTAACAGAAAGCTCCTCTTTTTTTTTGTTAGAATCGAAGGGTTTGTCAAATAATCAATAGTGTGCTTTTCGTCGTAACAGAGGCTCATTGGATCATTTAATACACCTAGAACATTTTATATCAGAGTCATTTAGGAACGTGGGTTTTTTGGTTGCTGTATTTTTAGATTTAGAAAAAGCCTTTGACATGACATGGCGAAACGGAATTTTATGCAAGATTTATGCTTTTGGTTTAAGAGGATATTTACCCATATTCAGTAGAAATTTTTCGAACAATAGAACTTTTGCTGTGATACAGCACTCAATGTCACTTCAGGCACATTTGCCAAAGGGAATGGGGTGCCGCAAGGCAGCTTTCTTACCCCAACATTATTTCATGATATGATTAATGATATTCTGTCTCTAACTTCCGTCTCACGAGATCTTAAATACTCGCTTTATGCTGATGATTGTACGCTATGGCACGCTTCGCTTAGTGCACAATTTTTGGTTGAGCGGGTTCAAGCTGTGCTTGATCCCGTTCATCGTTGGGCGCTACAGTGGGGATTTGAGTTCTCACCCAACAAATGTATCGCGGTTGTCTTCACCCGAAAAATTAATATCCCGAATTTGCTTTTAACTTTAGACAACAACTCGATCCCATTTCGAAATACAGTTAAATTCCTAGGCTTAGATTTTGATAAAAGACTTAATTGGAAAAGTCATGTTGACTCTCTAGCAACAAATTGCAGCAAAAGCTTAAATATTCTTAAATACCTTTCGAGTTCCTTCTGAGGAAGCGACAGAAAATCTTTATTGATGATTTATAATTCCCTAATTAAATCTGAATTAGACTATGGCTCTCAGATGTGTGCTTCGGCGAGAGAGTATATCCTGAGGAGGTTGGACGTGATAAAGAACAAATGTTTGCGAATGTGTCTCGGAATCCTAACCTGTACCAAAGTTCCACGATTGGAAGATGAGGCCCATGTACCTCCTCTCCGACTAAGACGTGAGATCCTGTCGTGGTAAAGTGGTATTCTGATGGCCAGGAGGAACAATACAACTGCCTGTCGCCTCATTCTGGAATGTTCACAGCTCGTCAACAGAGGCGTCAGGCCCCTGGCCATCAGAATACACTTCCTCAGTGAGAACTCCGGTATTAAAGTGAATGAAGTGGACTTGCTGGTCAAGAATTCCTTACCTCCTCTCTCTCTCTCTCTCTCTCTCTCTCTCTCTCTCTCTCTCTCTCTCTCTCTCTCTCTCTCTCTACCCCGGAGGGTTCAAAAATTAACATAAAGACGAGCTCGCTTCCAGCCAAAAAAAAGCACATACATCGGAGGGCGAGGTACACCAGCGTTTTCGTCAGGTCATCATTGATCACTTATCGTATGTTCACTTCTACATTGATGGCTCCAAGACTGATGAATGTGTGGGTGCAAGTGTATGGTCGATGGAGTGTGCCCTCAGATACCGCTTGCCGAACCATACATCTGTATTTTGCGCTGAATTGTTTGCCATTGATCGAGCCATAGACTATATAATCAATTCAAATCATAGTAAAGCTGTAATTTTTTCTGATTCTCTTTCCGCTCTGAAAGCAATAGGCTCTGAATATACAGAGTCCTGTGAATTACAGGGCAATATCATTAATAAACTAAATTCATGTGAAAAAGATATCATCTTGATCTGGGTGCCTGGTCATGGCAATATATACGGCAATGAGCAGGCAGACAGCTTGGCTAAGTCGACTTCAGAACTCGAGGAGGTCGTTCCGATCCCTCGGGAGCTGGGATCCTGCCTTTCCTTTGGGGAAGAGATCAATCCATCTTCTGTGGCAGAGTCAGTGGACCAACCTGACCATCAACAGGAAATATAAGCAAGAAGTGGCGGACTGGCCGACCTCATACCGGAAGAACAGAAGAGAGGAGGTCGTGCTGGCCCGCCTCAGAATGAACTGTACATTTATCACCCACATGAAGCCGTATATCAACAAAAACTTTCCACCGACATGTCAAGAATGTCAAGAAATATTAACAATAGAACACTTACGATGCATTATCTTCAATCAACACACAAAAAGCCTCAGACTACTACAACAGGAAAAACATCTGTTTTAACATTATCAATGTACTCGGGGACAACTGGAGTACCATAGACAAATTGATGGTCTTCCTCAGAGAAACGGAATTAATCAAGATGATGTAAAGTGGTTCGTGGGTTCTCCTCTGTGGCGGAGTTGGCTTGGTGTGCGGCTCCTCCTACTTGTGCTGGTCGCGTGGTGGATGGACATGTCCATTCATTAGGCGGTCGGCTTCGGGGGAGGGGAGGTGGGGTCATCCTCCGGGCCGACTGCGCCATGGGGTTGAGTCGGCGGTCCTCGGATTAAACTATCTATTCTGTGTGTATGTTGTGGTAGACGCCTATCCCTAGCCTGTCCTATCTTCTCGCATTCTTGGGTAAAATGCAACTGTGTCGACTGGGTGGTATTTGCCGCCACGTCGGTCCAATACCCACAAATCTTTTGTTTCCATTATCTGTTTTTTATTATTATCTATTCTTGTTATCATAATATCAGAATTACACTTTTTTTTCTTTAGAATAGATAGATGGGACTGATGACTTCAGTCATACCGAATAGGGTTGCAGGCCTAATAACCTTTCTCATAGGTCGATGACCGTAAAACCCAACACCACACGTACTGTGCTACCACACGCAAACCAACTGCATCCCATGTGATGCGTCGTTCCTATACAAGATACAGCCCTGGTTGTCCTTAGTATTAGGTCAGTGAACCAAACCTTTGTTAATGGGTTTTGTTGCTCGTATGCCACATCAGGACCTGTTAGGTTCGTCATAACTAAACGATCCTGTAGCCTAGAGATAGTTTTTGTCATTTTTCAATTATCTATTCCAATATTTTGCCATCTCTACCCTGGTTTTAATGCATTTTGAGGTAGGCTTAAGCTAGATGCGTTCGGTTAGGTTAATTTATGTATCTGATTTACCGAAACTATACAGATGTTAGAACCACCCTAAGTAGATCTTTTAAACATGCACATATTTTGCGATACTGAAGTGAATGAATATTATCAAGAATCCTAAAATGTTGCTATGAAATTCAAAAGTATGCATTGTTTTGATTATAAAGTAGCTACATGTACATCTAAAAGATCAATATAAGAATTAAAACCTTGGAATCAAACTTTACCAACCTAAGTTTATTCATGGATGTTTCACAAGTGAGTATTCATCCATCACAATAAAGCAATGGGGATGGCGAAATGTGATGCCTCGGTAACCACGTAGTGGTATGCGGCCTACTGAGTACTAGTGACTGATCCGTAGCAACAATAATAACGTCAGACACAAAAGGGGTATTCCAGTGAGTGCCTTCATAGTTCTCATACAACATATATCTACAGCCTCGTAGGTTTATGTCTACAACCTCGTAGGTTTAGATCTACGACCTCGTAGGTTTATCATTGGCTCTTATATATTCTAATAGGTGAGAATATTGCTGTGAAAAATTCATGCTGGTGAGAATACTGCTAAGAGAATCCCTCTTAGGTGAGACTTTTATTGAGCTAGCTTTAATATCTAAGATTCTGTCAAGTTTCAGAAATGGAGACAGTTGTAGATTTGTGTTATTATTGTCAAACTCATGTGTTTCCGTATTACTAAGGTCACAATATTCAATAGATAGGGAATTCGACTCTTCTCATGTTGAAATGTTTAGTGTGCATTTTCGTCTGTGTGTGTGTGTGTGTGTGTGTGTGTGTGTGTGTGTTGGCTAGTGTGTTGTATCTTTCCATACTGTATGACATGGGGAATATATGGTACGCTTATACTTGGGTGGGAACGTGGAATAGAGGTGGGGGGCATTGACCTGTGAAAATAGGCCACATTACGGCTACTTGGCAACTTCATCGGTCGGCTTCACGGGAACAGTTGTCGTTTAGCTTTTCAATGTCCCGCCACACAAAAGCACGTAATGTCTCAACACACTCGCTTTGGATACTGTGTGCCTAAAAATGCACACGTGAAACACTTCAAGGTGATGGACGGTATATTTCCATGACAGTTAAATCATGACATTACCTCGGAAGAGTTAACAGCTCATAACATTGCCAACGACCGCTATTGCTCTCACTTGATAGACTTAGTGGGTGGTAGTTTCACCTACGGGAGCAGAACATACATTTCTGTAAGCGCACGGCGAAGAAATGTCACGTCTCCTGTCTTCAAGGGTCAGGTGGCCCCACACAAGTGTTCCTGATTACAAGCTGATCGACCAACAGTTGCCAAGTGTTTCTTACTAGTGTATGTAATTTGCTGTTGTCCGTAATTATAAAAAATTTCATATAATTGCCTAAAATACCTTAATGGCTGCATTACTAACATATTTCCTTATTGACTCGACAGAGATGGTCGCTAATGTTGTTGACGTAATCACCAGCCGGGAAGCATGATTAAAACGGCTTCCTCAGAAAACAGCGCGCGGGGGAGGCGGCTGTGGGTAAGATGGCAGGAGGAGGGCTCGGTTCGCAAAAGGCCGCGCGTGAGGAGGATGAACAGATGGGGCAGGTACCTAGTACGGGACAGACTCGTGTCGCCAGCTGTCCACTAGACCCGTCAGCTACAGCCACAGTGTCATCCACGCACCACCACACGCTGTCTCAAGGAACAACATCTACACTCTCACATTCCTGCTGAGGAAGAGGAACTGAACCTTGGATTTGCCCTGCAGCATTCAGGACTGGGAGAAGATTAAAACATGTTGTCCTCAGTTGAGGTAGGTTCAAGGCTGTGCTGGCGCCCTCACAATACCCGTTATAATTCTGAAAATATCTCTGAGCTTCAGTACAGTGGCAGAGTGCAAGTGTCATGTTGGGGATGGATGTAGTCACCTGGGTCTGACGAGCTGGTAGATATTGAAGGTCGCTGTAACGTCCAGCAATACATTAAGGCAGAGGATGTTCTTCCTTCTCTTCGTGTCATGTCCGTCCCAGAACCAAATGTCATCAAGCTCGTGCAGGATAACTGCTCAATACACACCAGTAGTACAGTGTGTAGAGTGGCTTAGAGCCCACCCGAAAAGTCATATCTTGGACTGGTCCACGAAAGGGTGCGACATGAACCTTATAGAGAGCCTGTGGGCGATTATGTGCCGGGAATGGAACATGGGTGAGGCCAGGAACCGACCAGGCATCATGGACGCTGCACGTGAGGTATGGCACAGCCTTCGTCGCCGCCCCAGTGTCTGCAGAAACCTCGTCCATTCTGTTCCCACAAGGATTCAGGAGGTCTTCGATGCCCGAGGGGTAGGGTCATCACATTAAATGTAATTCAAGTTAATCTATCATGTTACTTCAATAAGCTAATGTTCCTGTTCGTCCTGTATGGTTATTCTAATCACACAACACCATCAGTCTATATGTAGAATTCCTGAAAATAGTGTTTCGGATACTTATAATACTTATCTATGAGGGAAATAAACTCACTCCCCAGTGTTGTGTCTCGATGTCCAGAAACCTTTACAAGGTAAAGCATCACTTGGCTACCCGGCTCTGTGTTGTGCAAGGGAAACGTAAAGTCTGTTACTTGTGACTAATGTGCACGTAGATAAAAAAGATAATCTAGCTCAAGTTGTCGAGTTTCTCTGTTCTTAATCTAGCCTTAAACCACTATATCATTAAGTAATACTCACCAGGAGAGGAATGCCAGGTTCCGTGTCCAGGTAGCAGCCACTATTGATCATAACAACGTAATCCGGAAATTAGATAGGCTTGAAACAACCCATTATCGTGAAATGAATTAATGTTAACCAAAACCCAAGTGTGGCAATTCTGACAATGTGATTAAACCCCTCAAAAATTATCGAATCGTCCGAAAATAGCTTCTTTCTATAGACACAAGCAAGGCTTATGGTCCTGATGGTTTCCAACCGTGTACTGAAAGTGTGCTTCTGAACTTGCACCTGTGCTTGCTCGTCTGTTCTGTTTCTATTTAAAAACCAAAACTCTCCCATCTTTTTGGGAGCATGCGTTGGTATATCCTATCCCTAAAAGGGTGACCGTTCTGACCTCTCTAGCTATTATCCTAGTGCTTTGACATCTACCATTTTTGAATCCCTCCTCAACTCCCACATCCTTAAACACCTCGAAAATCAGTTTTCTCTCTGATCACCAGTATGGACTTCCTTAAGGCGAGATCCACTAGTGATATTCTTTCCTATATCACTAATGTCCGATCATCATCTCTGAAAGATTTTGGGGATTCATGTGTGGTTGCCCTTGACATATCTAAGGTCTTTTGACAGTGTGTGGTGGCATCGGGGGTCTCATCTCTAAGCTCCCCTCTTTTGGCTTTCCTCCCTCACTTTGCTTCCTCTCTGGCCGATCTATCTCTGTGGTTGTTGATGGATCAGCCTCTCCCATTTCTCCAATAACAGCGGTGTCCCTCAAGGTTCTGTCCTGTTCCCTACACTTTTTCTACTTTTTTTTCAACGATTTCTTCTTCTTCACAAATAATACAATGCACTCATACGCTGACGACTCAACACTACATTCATCCACATCCTACAGTTCTGCTCCCTCTTCTCTCACTCGATCTGCATCTCGTCTCGACACAGCTTCTTCGATGTTGTAGAGCTGTAACCGAGTTGGGTACGCGCGATGTCAGGTGACGCGGTGATTCAGTGACTCACGATGACGTGTGGGTGGGAGGTGAGTTGGGTGCTGGCGTGGACTGCGTTGAGCAGTTGTCACCCGGCCTTTGAACCTATAACGTGTAACCTGAGCTTCTTGAACAAGTGTTGTCTGCCAGAGTTCTAGTCTTTTCTTAACCCTCGACAGTCTTCGGATGTTGTGCTGCTGTTCGACTATCTACACTCAATAAACAGATTTGGACAGGATACCTCAGTGGAGTACACAAAATCTTAAGTTTAATGCCTCTAAGACCCAACCAAGTTTTACCTATCTCTCTGTCGAAAACTCAAAACTCTCGTTTCTCCTTTGACGGTAATGTACAAACTCCACCTCTTGACTCAGTGAACATACTTGGCATTACTGTAACATCTACTCTTTCTTGGAAACCTCACATTACAGGAATAGCTAAGTCTTCCTCTAAGAAACTGAGTGTCCTGTTTAGATGTCGAAAGTTACCTGAACAGTTGCTCTGTTTATACAAGGAATTTATTCGTCCATGTATGGAGCGCTGCTTTCACATCTGGGGTGGTTGTCGCTCTGCATCCTTACTTGACAGAGTTGAGTCGAAAGCGGTCTGCCTTATAAATTGTCCCAGGCTAACTTCCAAACTTGACCCCCTTGCCTTTCGCCGCAATGTTGGTTCACTTCCCCTCTTCTATAGGTATTATTTTGATTTTTGTTTCCGAGAGCTGGCTGCTTGCGTGCCCACACCACTAGCTAGACCATGCAATAATCGGCAAGCTGCCGCGTCCTATGATTATTGTGTGGGCATCAGCATCTCAAGGGTGATCCGTTTTGATACCTGCTTCTTTCCCTACACGTCGAAGTTTTGGAACTCTCTATCCTCTTATGTCTCTCCCAATAACTATGACTTGGCACATTTCAAAAGCCAGGTTTTTCACTTTCTCAAAGAATTTTAAGTACTTTCCCTTGTCTTTTCATTTTTCCGTTTCATAAGTCTCTAAATTTCAATTAAGGCACGGCCTTGATGTTGACGTTTGTCTGTGACTGGAGCCTTCAACATAAAAAGACAACATGTATGAGAAATGAAGGAGGAGAAGAGCAAAACAGTTTGATTGATTATGCAGCAGTGAATGAAAGATTGAGAGAGGCTGTGTTAGATATTACAGATGAAAAAGGATTCTTTGGAGATTGACCATTTCGCAGTTCTTGTGGAGGTGAGGGTCAGGGAGAAGTGGAGGTATGTTGTAAGAATGAAATGAGAGGTAAAAGTGCTGGTTTGTGAGATGAATCAGAGAGAAGGCAGGTAGTAGTACAATTGGAGGGTGACTGAAAGTTTAGATGGAAGTGCAGTGAATGTAGAAACACGGTCATGTGTGAATGACGTGTTTAGAAAGTTGAGACAGGTTGTTAAGAGTGGTAGAATTAGTAGTCGTGATATACAGGAATAAAAAGGGAAATGAGTGGTTGACGGATGAGAATAAAAGTGCTGTAGAAGAGAAGAAAAAGGCATATGGTATATTGCTCGAAAGGAATGTTACAGATGTTACATGCTTGGGTATGGTGGAGAAAGTGTGATAGGCTGGATGCATCTGATGTGTAATTTAGCTTGGAAACAGAAGGTTGTGCCTGAGGATTGGGTAAAAGCTGTTACTGTTCCTTTTTTCAATGGATGTATATATGTATGTAGCAAATCATAAGGGAATAAGGCTGTTAAGTATACCAGGAAAGAGAGTGATGGAAGTGACTGAATGATATAGAATGAATGAGGAGCAAGCGGGTTAGGGATGTGTGGATTAGATTTTTGTGGTGAAAATCACTGGTGAAAAGTACCAGGTGGAAGGTAAGAAGTTGTTTGCGTCTCTCATGAATCTGGGGAAAGTGTATGGCAGTGAAATGCTATATGGGATGTGCTAGAGAATTATGAGGTAGAGACAACTGTTGGATGGTGTGAAAGCCTTCTACAGGGTAGCAAATACATGTGTAAGAGTGGATGGAGAGTTGAGCGAAAGTTTCGGTATGCATGTAGGTGTGAGGCAGGGCTTTGTGATGTCACCGTGGCTTTCCAAGATATATATGGATGGAGTGATAAGAAAGGTGAAAGCAAAGCTTAGGAAAAGGAACACAGAGCTGGTGTGTGGCGATGAGGTATGGTGGTTTGTGGGAAGCCTATTTGTATGTGTTGTTTGCTTTGAGTGAAGAGGAGCTGCAGAAGGTTTACATGAGTTTACGTGGGAAATACACAACATGAGGCCTGACTGACCCACGACTGGGTTGTCGGGTAAAAAGAAAAAAGTATTCTAACTTGACAAGAAAATGTAATTCCGCTCAGCACTTGTTTAAGTTACCACCAACCTCCCGCTGCTGCACATTAGCCTTCTATTGTCCTCGTTACCGCTGTCGTTTATACAGTTTATTTCTGGCGTTTTTCTCAGATCATACCTGAATTTATAAAATATTTGTCAAAACTACTTTTGAAGGTATTTAAAGTCTTAGCATTCACTACGTCTGACAGTAACTTATTCCAGTGCTCAACACACTTGTAGGAAAAAGAAGTTTTTTCCCCAACGTCCATACTACATCTTTTAGCTTTGAGTTTTAATCCATTTGTCCTAGTATCCGTATTTTCTTGTATTTCGAAAAGATATTCGTAATTTGCGTAATCGATTTTGTTCAGAATTTTGAACACTTGGATCAAGTCTTCGCGGTCTACGTTTTTTTAAGGGAGAAGAGATTCGATCGTTTTAGCTTCTCTTCGTATACCAGATTTCTAAAGGATGGGATCAATTTTGTTTAGCGTCTTTGTATTTGCTCCAATTTTTCATCGTCATTTCTATAGCTTGAACACCAAAACTGGACCGCATTTTCAAGGTGTAGTCTTATCAAAGAATTACAAAGTTTAAGAATTGTTTCTGGTG
>JAUUDZ010443868.1:0-12980 GCA_032361705.1 Panulirus versicolor
TTCATGTGTGGCAGGGTGGCGACGGGAATGGATGAAGGCAGCAAGTATGAATATGTACATGTGTATATATGTATATGTCTGTGTATATATATGTATGTATACATTGAAATGTATAGGTATGTATATGTGCATGTGTGGGTGTTTATGTATACACATGTGTATGTGGGTGGGTTGGGCCATTGTTTTGTCTGTTTCCTTGCACTACCTCGCTAATGCAGGAGACAGCAACAAAGTATAATAAATATGTATAAACAAATATATATACTTTAATTTTCATAAAATTTTATAATAAGTGAGTTGTTCTTGCTTTTTGGTTAACAAATTTTGAATATGAACATGGTATCATGATTTCAAAATTTAACAATTTCAGTGAATGATGTACTTGCTTGCTTACAGAGGATATAGTGGCTAGAGCTAAGCAGTCGTTCAGTGAAGGTGTATGTGAGGTGTGGCTCACCTCAGAGGATACTGGCGCATATGGTAGAGATATTGGTGTATCATTACCAGAGCTTCTATGGGAGCTTGTGGAAGTCATTCCTGAAGGCTGTCGATTAAGACTGGGTATGACAAACCCACCTTATATTCTGGATCATCTCGAGGTAAATATTGGCGATGGGTCTGTATATCCCCTTTTGTTTTTTCATCTCACTGTGTGGCAGTCTTTAAGTCATATAATTGGACTGTTTGTATCTTTCCCTTTACCAGTCTGCTATAAATTGTGTTGCCTGCAGAGTTATGACATGAAACCTTGTATGTAAAGTGCAAAATGTTATGCTTTTAGAAGCAGAGGTTTTTCTGTTCCTAAGAGTTGAGTTCTGGGTACAGAGCTTGATATAACTAGATGACATCACTGTTGGACTACCCATTAAGCAGAGAGTTGAAAGTGAAGAGAACTTAATTACCAAACTAGCCTAAAACAACTGGTTTCTATTAGGAAGCCTGTTAATCCTTAAATTGCATATATGGTCAGGAAAGTCCATCAAGTGTAAAAAAAAAAGTGCATTCAAAAGTAAAAGAAAAGAAACAAAGTTTTACAAATACAGTAAAACCTCAATTCAATGGACCCCTATATATAATGGATTTCAGATTTAATGGACTGGGCAAATGATAATACATTAATAATAATCTAAGAAATTATAAAAAGTAAAAAAATCTCAAACACCGCACCATGCTCATTTCATATCGCACTTGGCTTTGGTAGTGTGGGATATACTTGCTTTGTTTCCATCTATGTCTGCCTCAAGCTACTGTGCTGTAAGTTTGTATACAGAGAATTGTGACTTCATTTATTAAATAATTTTGCAATCCTTACAATTCAAAATGTCATCAAGTTATTAAGGAATTAAAAGAAAGCATGTGAACTTGTATTAAAAAAAATGGCCCATAGGTTACATTCGATTTAATGGACTTTCAGCAATAATGTACACCCCCTCCCCTGCATTAGTCCGTTAAACTGAGGGTTCATTGTACCTTTGTGTTGGCATGGTCCACTTCTGAATGATGGGTGTTTCAAACAAGAGTACAGTGAGAAAACAAGTTTAAGATGAAAAAAGAAACAAGATCTCCCTGTCCTCATTTCTTGTCAAGATTTGTCAGACACATCTCCCACACCTCTCTCTCTACCTTTATCTTACCTGTTTTATCCAGCAAGGTATGGGTGAAGGGAGGTGTGGATGACATGCTGACAGCTCCTGACAAATGAGAATAGGAAGCTCGTATTTCTTTCCTTATCTCAAGCCTGTTTTCTCGCTGCACTCTTGTTTCATTCACAGGCAATATGTTGGTAGTGAACATGATGAAATTTAAAAACATCATGTATTTCACATTAGTTATCACTGTGAAAGAAAAATTGTTGACACTTAATGATAGGATACAGTGGTTTTATTTCCTTCATAGTGAACTTAGTTTTGTGAGCTCCTATTTCATACACAGGTATATCATTGGTGGTGACTGATTAAGCATGGTGACAGCAAGAGGTTGGCAAATGTCAATAAGACATTGGAGGTGTTTCTTCTTTGGAATATTTAAGATCTTTACATGTCATTTCTTACCAAAGTCCTCCATCACCCCACAGTTACATAGAAAAAGAAAACTGTCAGCAGTTTTTGTGTACTTTGCTTCACAAGTGTGGGATCATTGGGAACACCTCTCATGCAGAAGTGTGTGTCCAGGGAGGGGGGATGTGCACTGACTCAGATGCTCTCATTCTTCCCCCCTTCACCCTTTCTGGCATGTTTATTGATAAAACTTTTGTTATTCTTTATATAGTTTATAAATACTGCTCTACAATTGTTGGGTAGCAAAAACAAAACAGTAACATGGCGAAGCAGTCACTGAATCATTCCAAATAGTCAACTTAGTGCCAAGAACAAAAAGTGAGTGGTCATTTAAGGCTCGAAATATTGTTATAACAGTTATAACAAGTTGTATCCTTCTGATAAATTAATTTTTGCTATAGTGAAGTTCCCATAAATGAACTGTCATTGTGCAGGACATGGGTTTACATAGTTTAGCTGGGATCAAGGAAGAAGTGTCAGTATACATTGGTTTAAAAGAGAATTTGAGGTGCAAGAACATTTTTAAAAGTATTGTAAAAAAGAAATTACATCTGTGTAGAATTTAATGTTAATAAAACACTGGAGAAGATATAGAGTAAGGTAACACACCTGAAGATGCTGGAGGAGGAGTCAGTATACTGAGAAAGATGACGTGGTTTGATGAATAAATTGACTTATGACAAATTTTTATTCATAACCAAGTTACAATAATAGGAATGGATATAAAATTGAAAGGCTGCCATTGTAAAAGAAACAGAATATAATATAGTAACCAATAAAATCATGAAAAGATGTGGATAATGTGAAGAGAGATACTGTCTGTTTCTTTTTGTCACATCACCACGTCTTGACCCTCAGTCCTGCCTATTGGACATGGCCAGCTTTCTGTGTGCTGCAGGAGCTTCACAGAAGGACTTTTTAAGCAGGAAAGTAATCAAATAAGTGTTACAGTTTAACAATCTCTCAGAACTTTTATGTTTTTTAATATTTTGCAGGAAATAGCAAAAATTATGCAGCATCCTCGTGTTTATGCCTTTCTGCATGTACCAGTTCAGTCTGGCAGTGATGCTGTATTAGGGGACATGAAGAGGGAGTATACAGTTGCTGACTTTTGTAGAGTGGTCAACTTTTTGAAGGAGAGGTAAGGCTTTTTAGTATAGAGATGAGTGATAATATAAAAGATATTGCCTCATTTAGGAAACTTGAGTCACTACTTTATTTTGTTTTACAGTAGTTGTAATTACTGTTTTGATGTACAAGTAGGCAAATTGATGAAGCCCTGTGGAAGATGTTTAAGTTGATTGTAGGCATTTTTAAGTAAAGCAATGGAAGGGAAAACAGCTGGAAGTGCTTTGATAACTTTATCAAATAAGATGAAGTTAAGGGTAGGATATGCAA
Source organism: Panulirus versicolor (assembly GCA_032361705.1). NCBI lineage: Eukaryota > Metazoa > Arthropoda > Malacostraca > Decapoda > Palinuridae > Panulirus > Panulirus versicolor. Next base: position 3,456 of record JAUUDZ010443868.1, read on the forward strand.
GAAGCCTGCTTCATGGAGTCCTTGTTCCAGTTTGCACTCTTTTATGCAAGTGAGACTTATGTGAAGTGTAGTATGGATTTTTGTAGGTGGATGAAACGTATTTGAAAAAGAAAAAATGTAAAATTGGAATAGCTAGGAATGAGGTCTAAAAATGTGAAAGTACAGATGAATGAAAACTGGAGTTTTCAGGTGATGTGGATATTCTGAGAGACTGAATCAGGGAATTGCACCATGATTTATTTGAATGAGGTGAGTGACACTAGTGTAAACCAGAAATGAGACAGGTTATATGTGATTTTATATTCTACGTGGTATGAAGTGAGTTGATCATGTGAGACATTTCATCATCAGAGAATTATGTTAGTGAGCATGATTTGATGGTTAAAGTTGACCAGGGCTTGCTGAAATGGTTTGGATGTATGGAAAGGATAGGTAGAGAGAGGTTTGTGAATCTAAAGAAGATTGAGCAAGGGGAGCATCTGCCTATGTATAAATACCATTGATGAGATTGTGCCAAAATGGTAGGGCTAGCGTGTGGTTGAGTCAAACCATGTAGTAGCCTGTAAGATTGGCTTTGAGTGGTAGTCTGTAGTGTCTGTATATTACACTTGACCACTAAAGGATGAATGTGTGCAAATAAGGCCATTATTCTTCTGTTCATTATGCCTTTACATTTACCTTCCTGCCTCAGGATCTCCTTCTGTGGGGCTCTTGCAGTGTTTAGGAAGTTTGTCACAGACAGAAAGATTGATGAATATGAAAAAAAAAGGCATCCTAGCCCAAGAAATCTAACATAACCTAAGCTAAACCTATTACAAATGATAGAAAATTTATAAATGATTTTTATAAATGATTTATTTAGCCATATTCATGTAAGGAGAGTACCAGTTTATAGTCTAAAAATGCCAGAAACCCTGAAGCATACACCTCCCCCACCCAACATGTTTCCAGATGTTTCTTTACTCATCTTGTCAGCCTTGTTTTATAAGTTATATATATGAACAAATATGAAGAGAACTTAGTCAAAGTATGGGGTGAATGAAAGCAGTGTAGGAGAAAAAGTAGAAAATAATTTAATGTGTAGAACTTATAGTTTGTTGATTGTAGTAGGAAAGGTGATGGGTTGGATAATAATAAAATCCAAAAGCTGAAAGTAGCAAAACAGTGCTGAGCAAAAACAATAAAAAATTTTTGTTAGGTAGCTCAAATTCTTTATTATGAGAATGGGAACTTGAAAAATGCTGGGAAAGTAAGCCAGAATATGTGCAGTATTTACTGACTTAGCAGAGTGGATGTACTGACAAAGGCAGAGAAAGAATCTTTTAGTATACAGCATGCAACAAAAGTAAAATCTGATGAAGTGTTTGCTTTCAACTTTTTTCATAAGCAATCATTATATTGTCCTCATTATTTGAAGTTCACCTTGGTTATGTGATGCAGAGGTAATGTCTTTTGCTACTGGTAGATGAGTAGACTGAAATATGATTGAGTTGGTAAATATTTCCATTCATTAATGCATTAACAGTTTATTACAATTTATGGAAATATTGCTTTCGTTATTCACTTATTTTTCTATTGCTTATGTATTGCTCTTTACGTTGTCAGCAGTTTTTGTGAAAGTGGCTGATCATTGTACCATCCTCATCATATTTTGGAATTTTCATGTCAGAATCACTTATGAAAATGTTGCCTAAGTTTCCTCCATTAAAAATTTTCTTCTAATTATAAGACTATTTTGCAGGGTACCTGGCATCACAATAGCAACAGACATTATCTGTGGGTTTCCAACAGAAACTGAAGAGGATTTTCAGGAAACGATCAAACTTTGTAGCCAGTACAAGTTTCCTTCACTCTTCATTAATCAGTTCTATCCACGGCCAGGTACTCCAGCAGCAAAAATGCAGAGAGTACCCACAAAAGAGGTGAACCTTATTTTGTAGTTCATTATTTCGTTATGTAGAATTAAGGTAACAAAGCAGCAAATCTTCTCTAGAGAATTAGGCATCTCTACCCTTTGCAAGCCTCAAAATTGAGGATCCCCGTTATGCAAAATTAATCCCCACAAATGTTACATGGCCATAACTTCACCCACTTAGTGATAATAGGACAAGACCTAATATATATTTTCAAGTGTTTGTATTTTATTTAAGCATTGCACTTCCAAAGCTAAACTTTAGCACCAAAATACTGCAAGTTTTGGGTGTAGGTACTTCAGAATGTGAGCAAGGTTCTCAATTACTGCATGTTGGCCTTGAAGTGTTTGTTCATTATTTTTTGTAACTTTCATGGCTGAAACATAGCACCTAGAGACCCCATATTTTGGATGTATAGTACCTAATTCGAAATTTCTGCATGCTGGCCTTGAAATGTTTGTGCATTTGTTTCTCACTCTTTCATGGCAGACCCTTGGTACTTACATGCCCCATATTATTAGCATAGGTTTGTCAGAATTTGAGCAAGGTTTTAAGTAACCACACATTAGCCTTGAAGTATTTGTGTGTGCTTTTGTTTGCACTCTTTCACTGCTGAATCATAGCACCTAGAGGTCCCAAATTTTGAGTGTAGGTACCTCAGAACCTGGGCATGGTTTTATGATACCGCACTTTGTCCTTGAAGTGTTTGTGCATTTTGTCTGTTACTCTTTCACATCCAAACTGCAACACCTACAGACCTCAATGTAGTCTTTGATGTGTTTTTGCACTTGTGCATTTGTTTGTTACTCATTCATGGCCAAACTGTAGAACATAGTGGCCCCAAACTTTGGGTGAAGGTACTTCAGAATGTGGGCAAGCACTTAAGTAACCATGCATTGGATTGAAGGCCACTTTGAGGTCACCAAAAATCATTTTATAAAATCCATATAGACTACTCCTAGTTCACTCAAAATAGGCAACCTAACAGCTTCAATTTATAATAAAGGTGCCTCATGATCAAAGACAGAATCCATGGGTACCAGAGCCTGACTTTAAAAGCCAACAAAGTCCTTTTAAGTGTCAAACTTTTTTTTTTAGGCCATATTTTTTTTGCAGTGCCAAGTACCCAGGCTAGTCAAAAAATAATAGAGACAGATAAAGGGATATAATGCCAGACAGTATAACAAATGTTATTGAAGGGTTGCCACTGCCATGGGAAGAGAAAACCATGCTTTAATGGATGAACTTGGGGAAAGGGTGGTCTATTAGAAGCCGAATTCCTTTATATCCCAAATTTCAAGGAAAACCAATAAATGAATCATCTGGTTAGAAGGATGCATATATGAGGCACAAGCTTCTCTCCCCATGTTCAGGGTGCTCATCTATTTTCACCTTTTCATTAATGTTGAGGCACTTCATGGACCTCTTAGCACATACATTAGTGATAGCACATCTATGTCCCAAGATTGTATTCTGAATTGAATTTAGTTAATAAAACACCATATTAAGAATATTTAAAGAAATATATGAACATGAATGTAGTTCCGTGACTCATAGGTGATCATTTGCATGATGGACAAGGAATTAAATGGTATTTTTTGGACATCATTTGTAAGACTGGGTGTTTGTGGGTCAGACAGTCATAAGTCTGGGACTGCCAGTACACTGTTAGTTAATTTTACCATCTCCATTCTCACAGCACCACCAGTTTATTTAATCTTCTCGTTCATCTCTTGTTATAATTTGCTTTTAATGTTTTCTTTCCTCAATACAGTGTTATGTACTCCTCTGACTCTGTATTCAATTCACAGATACATGAGTTCACTCAAATTTCACATTCCTCACATTACCAATGCTCCAGACTCCACACATAATACTACTATAAACCAACATTTTACTCTTACATTGGAGGGGCTTAACCAGTCTTAACAGCAAATCTCACCACACCAGAAGCTTTAGATATTCAATACTTCCTCTGTAGACAATCCTCTGTAAACCTCCAACTGATTCATGCCTTTTACTTTTTCCAGGTAAAAAATCGCACAAGACGACTGACAGAAGTATTCCAATCATACCATCCATATGATCACAAATTAGGTGAAAAGCAGACTGTTCTTGTCACAGAGGAAGCTCATGACAGGGAGCACTGGGTTGGACACAACAGATATTATGAACAGGTAACAGTAAAATATTCATAAATACTGAACTGTATGTAAGAACAGTGATCATTTAGCTTGAGTTTGTGCATGACCTCTGGTTGTAAGTTATGTTCTAATATTTTTGGTGCAACTTTATTATTGAGTGAAAAGCATGATGCATAATGTAAGACAAAAATAAATAGAGAATAGAGAGTTTAGATTCCCTCAAACATGTCGATGTGGGGACTGGTTCTTTGAAATGAGTCTTTCATAAGGACCTTTAATTCCAAAGTACCTCAAGTTTAAAAGACTGTATATAGTAGTACAGGAGTTTTTCCAACTGGGCTGGTGATTTGGGATGTAGTTCTTACCACTTAGTTTGAAGGCAAATACTTCAGAATTTACATTGAATGAATTAAGGATGCTCTTCCCACCAACCTCCCCTTGCATTATTGTGCTTGGACAAGTTTTAACTGTTTTCTGAGTATGAGAGACTGGGGGCTGTCCAGCTTCATATGCGTATGTGGGTTAGGAATTTTTGAAATAATTTGTTTATATTGTTTGTCACTTGTTGACTGATGGATTGCCTCAAGAAACAGAAAAGATTCATCTTTGGAATATCATGCAGGATGTCTTTCAGAAATAGACACAGTTATGAATCAACATGAGTAATATAATAATAAATCGAAGTTGGAATCCAAGTTAGTGCTTAAGTGATTGACAAGACATGACATACATCTGAACTATCTGTGATTTGTAATGGTGTGCCATATGCTGTTTACTGCTTCATAAGATTTTACATTGATATGGAATATTCCTGCTTGGCATAATTTTTAAGTATGAAGCTTTTTTTCAATAAAGGTCTTTCAAGTTTCATATTGGTGCAGTCAGCTCTTTGTTTACTAATGCATCAGACAAGCTGATTAAATTACTGTAGTTTGAGGAATTACAAGCAATACACAGCATGAAATATTTGTGTCTATAATGTTTCTTAAAATTGTGTAAAATTATATTACTTTTATTCTATAGGTACTGGTGCCTAAGGATGAAAATTTTTTGGGAAAATTAGTTGAAGTGGAGATTATTGAAACAGGGAAGCATTACATGCAGGGGCGACCAGTTGAAACGTCAAAACCCATCTCCCCAGCCATGACTAACCCTCTTCCTAAGGGTGAAGTTTCAGGACTGTTAAACACTGAAGATATTTTGGATTCCACTAAGAGAAATCAGATGAAGGAGGATCTGGTCAAACAGGAACGATATATCATTTTGAGTTTTATACTGCTCATTTCAGCACTCCTAGTCAAACTTGCTTGGGTGTGTTTTAAAATGTTAAAAGAAATGTGATTAATTAAAGTTTTTTACCTTTTAATGGAATTTTTATATAAACTATCCTTACTAGTTATTATTCCATTATTGAACAAAATCTTGCCCAAGAGATTACAGCTCTTGAGTACTATGCCCAATATTACTGTATGATATACAAATAACACCATGGTTAGGCAGTGAACACAAATCTTATTCCTGCTTGAGGAATATTTTGTCTTACATCTGAGAAGTATGCTTTTAAATGCTTTCACAAGATGAGTGCAGATATGTCTGAGTGGAATATGAGAGAACAGATAAACCCAAATTGTGTGAATGGAACCACTGGATATCTTTGGGGAAGGAAGTTAAACTAGTATAAGGGGATAATGTTATGGCCACGAAGATAAAAGTTTTGCTCTGGCTACATATTACATGTCATAAAACCAACAAATTTCTTTGTAAAATTTCTTACCGTCAAGTACATTACACTGTTGGCTCAATAGAATTAGTATGAATATAGCTGGAATATTTACACATAACAGATGTTTAAGAATAAATCAGAACAGATGAAGCTAAATGTATTTGTAGGCAGTAGATGGTAAGCAGCCAATGACCAGTGAGGTACATTACCTGCACTATCACCTGGGTATTGGGAGGGTTAGTTACAGCTACGCAGTAAGCCAGCATTTCAGTGGTTGTTAAGTCGCACTCCTCTGACCCAGGTAACTGTCTTTTTTCTGCCTAACCCACACATGGACTACTTGCATTCTGCCGACAAACATACAACTTCTCCTTGTCATACATAACTCACACAGTTCATTCTTTGTAACTAAATTTTCCTGTGGGGAGCACTGTGCTACCCCTGCCTTTTGAGAAACAGATGTTCAATGTCTTTGATGTGGAAGTTGCATCTTGGGCACAAGGGGTCTTTTGATATACTGAATCAATGTTTGTAATAGTGGAGAGAATGCACACAAGAAAGCATAACCTGTATACATCCGGGGAGTGTAGTTTCAGATGGATTTATGTCTGGTGTACACGAATAAAAGATAGTGGGGCGATGGTAGCAGGTACCTGACAGGCACAGGCAAAACATGCCCCAATCACGGCCATCTCAAGTGAAAGAAAAAGTAAAAGGAAAGGAGAATAGAAATCAATAAAGGCCCCACAGGTTTTTGCAGACCTGAATCTTAAAAAAAGGTTAAATGAAGAAGGAAAAGAATTCCACAGCTTACCTTTTTGAGGGAAGGAGGTGGTATTATGGCCAGTCTCCACAAAGAAACTGGGTAGCAATAGCCAGATGCATGTCAGGGGTCAAAACCTAGGAGGTGGCAACACATGGAAACACCTCTTGAAAACGTGTGAAATAATACCTTCAGAATAGAGAACACCAACATCACAGTGTATGGAAAGGAAAGTTGAGCAATGATGCCTGGAGAATTAAAGACATGGAAGGCTTCTGATTCCACTCTAGTCATCAGAGGTAAAGGATGAGCTGTTATATTGTGAATGAGTTTTATCACTGTTATGTTTGACAGCTGGGAGGAGAGAAAGATAAGCTGCAAGTAAGGCTAAGTGAGAGGCAGGGATGAGCCTATAGCCTCTGCATGGGGGTTGGAGGTTGATTACTGACAATCTTAGGTGAAAGGAGTTTAATGCTTTTTTAAAGAATTCTTTTACACTAAAACTAAGTACCTTTAGGCTTCCCTGATGTTGCTGCATACATCACACATATCTTGGAACCACAGAAATTCTACCTGCCCCTCACTCATCATCAACTCTGTCACTTTTTCGGTTCACTGCATTGTAGAAATTTCTTCCTTGCATCTTCTATCCTACTTATTTTTTCAAGCTCTCTACATTAGCATTTAAACTCCAATCATTTATAAAATGCTAAAGAGCCTGACAGGTCACAAAGGTCAAGAATTCAGGCTGTGTAAATGAATCACTTGAGAGGAGCATGTGGTATGACTAGATGGAGGGCTTTGGTATGGAAGGAAAGGGAATAAATTGGAATAAAATGGAAAGAATGTAAGATGGGGAGTTTACAGGGGTTAGTGTGAGAGGAAAACCACTTGTGACATGGGAAAATAAAGTGGAAGAGCACTGGAGGGAGAAAATTGTTGGAAGAATCCATGGAATGGTATATGAATGGGAGGCATGCATGGGCAGGAATAAATGCTGACTCTTATGCAACGGGCATACCCTTACTGGGAATTCCCTGAGGGAACGGATGTCACAGGTATATAGATAAAGTTAGAGCCTGACATTCACCTTTAAGCCAACCATCAAAATTACTTTTAATACACTAAACCACTCTACATTTTTCTTGACCAAACTCTTTCTCAGCTTCTGATCATGGCCTCTGGTAACTCTGGTACTGCACATTGTGAAAAACTGTTGACCGTTTACATCATCTAGTTGATTTAGAAACTTACATGCTGTTGTCAGTCACCCTCAACCTTCTCTTGTCATAAATCTTGTACCATCTTTGTTGCTCTTTCTGGACCTTCCTAATCATATGTGTGTGTGTGTGTGTGTGTGTGTGTGTGTGTGAATACTATTTGAAAGCCAGTCGGAGAGATTTACAATCGCCCTGACCCATCCCTTAACATTTTATATATGTACCATGGCTTTATGTACACACACACATATCCCATCCTAAGCTAGGTACCCTCTAACAACCAGTCCCGTAGGAAAGATGAAACACCTAAGCGGTTTCGTGTGAGACAATTACCGCGCCCAGGATTCGAACTCTTGCGGGCCACACCCCAAGCATGCCCATGATGACTCATGGTCAGTAACGCTAACCATGAGTGCGTGTGGTTACATTGAATCTTAAGAAAATACGATACAAAAGTACCAGCCGTAGATAATGAACATATATTGTGTAACCCTTATCTGAGAACATATGACGCACGAGATTTATTCTACTTGCTTGCATTAAGGTTTTCTAATCCTCAATAAATATAAGCAGAAACAAGTGACCTGGAGGGGTTAGTTCTATGGTGGAGCGAGGTGTGGCGTGGCGCACAGGAAATAGGAGGATTCTTTAACACATGATGAGAAGTAGAGCTTTAGGGGATGTCCTGTGTGTGATAAGAGACATTAACCACAACTGCTGTGATTTGCGCTGACTCATATAATTATTCTAATGCGGTGTGCTTCAAGTGCATTATATGTTTTATTGTAAATAATGTCCGTATTCAAATAATGTCCGTGTCCGTTTTAAAAATAATCTTCCACAAGGACTGAATACAGTTCCCTGTAAAGGAAGAGAGACGATGACCTTCATACCTATACTATTAATCTGTGAGTCTTCCTTATCTCCACAAGTGCCCTGTAGTGGAGGCTGGATAGAGAGTTGCCAAGCCAAGGAAAAGTCAAAGTCCTCTTCACGTGGGGTTCATACGATTCACACAACCTGACATTTTCTTCTCATCTACCCCCATAGACCAATCTTGTAACATCATTTCATGAGGATATCATGAATTCGTAATTAGTCACTTACGTCAATAATAATGCAGAGACAAGAGAACTATTTTAGCTCTACTGAATATGCTAATAAAGAGAATGGCGACGATAGTTGTTTTCAGCTGTCTTTAGAGGAGATTAAACTGATATGTTATCAATATGATTCATGACTATCTCTTTAAGGCTGTTATAACCTTCTCAGTGAGAATTTCTCAAGGGATGAATAACATTGTATAATGGAAAACTTGAGTAACATAACTTCCACAAAATGGCTATGAACCATAGATGTGTGCATGTATAGAACTCATAAAAACCTGTTGATTGTAATCAAAATGACCATGAGTTAAATGATTACACACACGGCGAATTTAAGCCTGGTGACCATGAGCAATGGTAAGTATAGAGTGAATCAACCTGGTGGGGGGAAGCCAGGTGAAGATCAATTGATAGCAACGTAACCAACAACAAAGTGATATTCAACCTGGTGATCCTAAGAGGTATCAGCCTGATGACCATTTCTGGTGACTATCAATCTGGTAGCATTAGCTATCAACATGAAGACTGAGCAAAACGACTTTCAGCCAGGTAGAATGTACCTATCAGCCCGCCGACTGGTCAAGGTGACAAACAGCCTAGTTAATAAAATCCATGTTAGCAGTATTCATGTGACCGTTCAGTACACACACAATTAT
>JAUUDZ010443879.1:1399-12980 GCA_032361705.1 Panulirus versicolor
AACAATGGGCAAAAATGTCTTTTTAGTAACCTCTAATTCCCCTGAAACAATAGAATTGGATCAAATTGCATGTTTGTCTATACCTGTTTCGTCTCAGTTGATTGACGCTGCAAGGAACAGCAACCAAAAATATTCGTTTTCAGGTCATTTGACCTTTGACCCCATGAAATCCTTTAAAAGACCAGAATAAAGAGATAATGGGGAAGGTGTTTGTGTGTAGCGAACCAGGGTACATCCCAATCACGTTTTGAGTCGATCGTCCACAGAACGAAGGAATGGCGCAAAGCCTTGATTGCTGGGAAGAGGAATCAAAATATGATTAGCAGAACCAACACGTTTCCTCCATGACACATGCACAGTATACGACTGATTGAGTAGATTTTTTTTGCCTCAGAATCTGGGAATCTGTCATACAGTCCTACTCATCCTGTGGATAGTGGCGGAAAAGACAATGCCATAGCTGTATTGAAAGTTACATAGAGGGAAAAATGTTATCAAGGATTGGGCAAAGTTGTAGGAATTATTCAGCAAGTTATACAGCAAGTGAAGTGTTCACAAAGGATGAACAACGATGATTGGATTATATCATAAGGTGTGAAACAGGTGAACGATTTACACTGTAACTAAGACATAATCACTCGCATCCTTGTAGACATTAGTTTCCACTTATACATGAGACTTATTTTTTGGACAATGAGAAGAGCAAACAGTTCAGTTTCGAGTGTGCATGACCAATAACTGAACCTGATTCCCAGTTGTAGATAAGAACCAAATAGCTTGTAGCGAGATATTTAACAGAGTTACGCTGTATATTTTCCCCCGTGCGACCAACAACAATGGCCGTATACGAGGAAACCAATCCTCCTTCACCACAGAGCACTGAGTGAGCACGACAGATGTGTCTCCCCTGAAGAAACAGAGGGAATAAACAGTGATTTGGGCAACCACCTTCACCCCTATGGTGGATGACGATCTTTCCTCACCACCAAGGTCACATATTTGGGGCAAAAAAGTGAAACTGAACTTCCCGCTAGACGCAGGCACAGAGGCCAAATACCAGTGTTTGACACACGTGTGGCGGAAGTATTCACAAGCAGAATTTCGCTGGGTAAACAACGCCTAGCATTATATCACCATGAAACATTATAATCAATGATCAGTTGAAGAAGTAACCAGCAGTCTTGTTGAAGGAATTCAAACCTAGATACGTCCAGACGACCATGCACACTTTAACAAAGCTGCTAATCATCATCTTGGGACTCGATAACCACCAAGACTCCGTAATCCTTCTTCAGAATGAGAACATAAAGAATGTTAACCGAACCAGAGGTAAGGAATAAGCCATAGATGTTCCCTGACGCTTTCACTTAACTCAGCGACCTTCCTCCGAGACAGTGGTCCTACAGATGCCACATGATCGAATCAGGCGATGAACGTCTGCAGATCTACGCAAGACCCTCAGCTGAGGTATACGTGCAGGGCGACGTTCAACACAAACATGCAAGGAAAGACTTGACAATGTGGAGACAACTGAAGAAAAATTGCAGAGGCCTGGATCCAGGGCATGGCATCTAGATTGCCCCAAGCGACTACCTCCACTCCAACGACCTGATGAGCTACCACAGCAAACACCCGTCACTCCATCTCTCTCCACGTCTGGCGCTGGCCAAACTCCCGAAGGTCAACTCATACAGAACATTGTCACTCCTGGTAGGCCATGAAATAGGGTAATCTCGCAGATACAGGAACCACTCTTCATATAGTGGACACTTTGTGGTCAAACAGTGATCTAGAAGATAATTGTTTCTTTTGAAATTCAAAGAGGTAAGGAAAAAAATCTAACAGTATCTGTCTATCTATCTAGTTAAATCTCTGACGTCTTCTCCCACCTGGAACTCCCTTAAAGAGATGACCACAGCAATTATTGAACTCCAGTGCCGTTTCTTCGCTTTTAGTGCCTCACCCTGACAGGCCGCTGGCAGAGGGCGGCTCTAACGCAGTGTAGAAATCCAACAGAAGAATGAAAAAAATATGTAAAATTATCGCAGTTCGACGCAAATCTATTGAAGTGTTTTGTGAGAAAACCAAATGTTAAATGCTAAGGTTGATACACACAGTACTAGGAACACCTGTACATAGTGATAAGATGTGCAGTGTAAGAAATTCCAATTGCTTCGTGAAAAGGTTTATATACACCAGCAGTTGATGGCTAATGTATTCATATATATTAATGGTCTCTGTGAGACATCATATGAGCTAAGTGAGAAAGTTATTGAACAGCAAATTTATATAGTGCATAGAAATATGAAAATATAACGTCAATATATCACTGTCAGGATTTACAGTAGATTGTGGTGCTTCACACAGTGATGATGATAAAGAGATGGTGGAAGGAGACGTCGAAAATCTACTAAGAAAAAAATTCCGAACACCTTAATGGTAAAGTAGTGAGAAACCTTCTAATTAATTCTGCTGTTGCTGGAAATATAATAAACGTCTTGCTAAGTCGGTATAAAGGAATACATAAAAGACTTTGATATCATAAGGAAGATCAAAGCAACTTTTAAAGAAAATGGCTTACAGGAACATTGCTTAACAGTATAGTGACATCACAATACTAAGTTGGAACATTGCCTCTATGAGATAATGATATTCTGACCTCCACCAAAAGGTCGTTACCGGGGATATTGACGTCATAACTATGTCATGATCCTAGATCTACCAAAACTTGTCTCATGTATGTAAAACAGTCTCTGCCTCATTTACGAATATCTTCCCCAAAGCACGACGGATTCCAATACCATGATATCAAGGTACACGTCGGCAATTCTACACATAGTGTAGTAAATGCCTATGCGTCTGCCAGCCTCCTCCACTACACAAATGTACCTCACTTTCTTCTTACTGAATCTACTGTCCTAACTGGAGACCTTAACGCACGACCCAAGAATTTAGATGAGCTCTTCAGTAACACAAATGGCAGAATTTTAATCTTACTTCCAGATACATATGATGATGATGTTCAAATGATGATGTTCAAATGATGATGTTCAAATCAGTAAGAATCAACCAATACACGTCTACGGAGGAATCCTTCTCAGCTCTATAGGCTTTCAACTTGTCATACATAACTCATGGTTCTAACATTGTTGGTGATCTTATGTCTGACCACTCGCCAATATCTTGACGATTACATGTAGCTAATGTCAGCTTACCTGGTGTCAAACTGAATAGTAAAAATCTAATAGTGAAACAAGATTATGAAAACAGGATCATAGATTATATCTCTGACTGGTACAAAGATTGTTTACCGACAAATGTGAAATTTTTAATGTTAACCTTGAGACTACTGTATACACTTTTAATGTTAACCTTGAGACTACTGTATACACTTTTAATGTTAACCTTGAGACTACTGTATACACTTTTAAGCAAAGCGAGCTAACTTCAGGGAGAAGAACAAAAGCACCTCACAATCGGTCACATCAGTACGATAATGACCCTGATCTGATACAGCCCAAGTTTATAGCCTGGCGAATAGGTAAATAAATTAGACAACTTCGAACACACAAAATGTTATAACTACTTCAAACACTTCTTGCGGCAGCGAGGATAACGAATGACTGAACTTAAACAAAATTAATTGGGACAGTTTGTTTGTGGATTAAATCAACACACTTTTTCAAGGCAAACCTGGAAGTGTATTAACAGAATCATTGGAAAGAAAAAGAAATAAGTGTCTCTCATCCCAGCCCGCTGCAAAACGCTAACGAATTGACCACAAAATAGGTTTATACTTTCAGCTAAGACATGCTGCCTCCTGAAACTAGGGACGTTTTTGTACAAGAAATCCAAAGAAAAAGAAGCTCTCACACAATGGCTGCTAACCAAGCAACATGATGAATATGATGTGCCATTTACGGAGTTTGGACCTGATGCAACCCTTACCAGGGGCAAGGGCAACGCCCCTGGGAAGGAGGGTATCACTTATGACATCATTAGGCTTCTAAGACGTGTACCTGGTAACTCATTATCAAAGCTGTGTATTATAAGTTATGTCAAGGGTCATTTACCTTCCTCATGGACTAACACCCTAATTATTCCGATTTCTAAACACAATCAACTTGATGCTTTCTCCACATCTTCCTGACGAGATGTTTATGCAAAACTCTTGAAAAGATGGTGCTCAGCAGACCGCTACACACAATCAGAGAACATATATCACGTAATATTAATGTTTTCACACATTACAAAATCGTACAGAACAGTATCAATACTTTCCTCACAGTACTTGGGGATAGAAGGCATAAGTACACCACATTTCTTGACCTAAAATCTAATTGCGTTTGATAGAGCTGATAGACAACTTATTTTCTATGCTTTAGCAAAAATGGATAAAGGTGGCCAGCTCCTTCATTGGATACTCGGCTATTTCTTTAACAGATAATCTGCTGTGTTGTTTCATATAAAAGTGAAGTTGAAGACTTGCTACTTCGCGCTCCTCAAGATGGAGGAGCACCTTGTTCAGTGTACTAAGAACCTATGTAATACCACCCCACTGGCGGGGGTCTGACTAGGACCCTTTGTGACCCTTGTCATCCTTTTGCGTTCCCGCTCACAGGATGAGCAGAGGCGGTACCATAAATCTGTCGGGGTTACCGGCACAAACCAAAATACGTATCCTGTTCATTGAACAGAGATGTATTGTGACCATTGTACGCTCCATACAAGCCTACACCTACCCCTAGACATTCATCCCTCACACATGCAATCATTAAGATACCTTGCCAGTGTGTATTTAGACAACCAAATGATTTAAGAGTAAAACTGAAAATCATATGGACAAAGAGGGCCATCTTACCCATCCGCAACCCAGCTCAAGCTAAGTCTAGACCAATCTCTTTAACTTCTTGCTCCTGTAAACTTCTGTACCGCATTACACTCACTGGACCTTTGCCTCACCTTCCAAGTGAACTGTCCCCACGCCTCAGCACGTGGATGGACGAGACGGCAGTTCTGTTTGATATGTCAGTGTTACAACCAAACCTCTCAAGATAAATTTCAGCTCTCACGAGGTGAACTTATCTCGAGAGTATCATCCAATACTCCTTGACCTTAAACATAAGGTGCCCTCCCTCCCTCCCTGCCCTCCCTCCCTCCCTCCCTACCATTCCGTTAATACCTCCACCCCCAGCTGAGGGGAAAGGGAGGAAGGGCGAGGGGGGGTAGGGGGTCAAACGTTTATCCCCCTGGCGCGAGGCGTCCAGTGATGTACTGACCAATATCACCAGTAAATGGATGCCCGCCCGCACCCCGACTTTTTCATGGTTACTGGAGAGTAATGGTCGCCCTCCATCACCCGCCATGGGGTTCCTTCCCCCCCCAGTAACCCCCCCCTCCCACCCCTCCTCCCATGGCTTTCATGGCAGGTGGCTCCACCTCCTCCTGTCTTGTATGTCTCTTACTCCCCGTGGCTTTACCTCTTGTTCCTTGTCTCCCGTTGTATCTCTTGTGTCTTGTCTGCTGTTGTATCTCTCGTACCTTGTCTCCTGTTGTATCATTAATACCTTGTCTCTTGTTTATCTCTTGATCCCCACTTATTGTATCTCTGCTCCTTGTCTCCTGTTGTACTTCTTGTTACTTATCTCTTATTCTATCTCTGTTATGCATCTCCCGTTGTATCCCTTCCATTTTGTCTCCCATCTGTTGACTTACGTTGGTCATCTCCAACACATAGTGCTGGCTGTGAACTTTCCCAACCCCGACTGGCTATGACTGCAGTCTCCACATGTCTCGAATTCGCTGAACATCCTTTTAATTCCTTCCTCTCGTTCCTAATGCTCGCTGTTTCTTGTGCGGTACGATCATTAAGCCTCGTTGCTAGTGTATGCAGCTTGTAATTGGTTTTAGCCACAAGAGCGGTGGGTTTATTGCACACTCCTACCCACCCTGTGGGATGTGGAACCAGAGAGAATACAGAGCGTACGAAGGAGCCAGGGAATGGAACACCAGTGGCTGAATTGCCTTACATAGTAAGAAAAATGTTTACAAGGACTGGGCATTAATGAACGAATTATCTAACTGTTCACAGAATAAGTGAACCGTTTATGCAGGCTGAGTAACAGAAATTGAATTATATAACAAGGATTTTATGGATGAATTATTTACAATAGCCTAGGCTAGATTATCAAGCACTGCATCTGAGTTAGAACATTGTTGTGGATGAAATGCTGACACACATCTTGTAATGATGGGTCGGATTTGTCTATGAATTAAATGATTTTACAACAGTCAGGTACAAAATGTCCCGAGGGATGAGAGTAGTCATAGGCCCGCCTGAGTTTAGGAAGAAGAACAAGACATCTGGTGATCCTGGTCGTGGATCTATGTACATATCGTTCTTTTTATATGATTCTGTGATGGTAGATGGATCTTTAATTGTTGTTTTCACTTAGTCTTGAGTCCAAAAGATTCTGCTCGTATTTCTGAATGATTATCTTATAGCTACTCGCAAGTACACATAGCTTAGAGCTAATTACATCATTCGAAGCATAAGACTTTTGCTGCTTCACTTGTCCTATCATGTATTCCAACCCCAATATGTGAAGGAATCCAGAGACACTGCTTTCTGAGTCTATCATGGCCAATTTTGTTACACTTCAGACATGAGCATAGAACTGTCTTGCAAAAGGGAATCTAATGCAGTTAGTGAAGAAAGACAGTTACTTACAGTGAGACTATCATTCTTACTGATGTAAACAAGTTATAGAGGAATGAGAATGGTAAACAGTAAAGTTAGTACTAAAGATGCCCACTCCCTGATCCTGGCTTCCCATTTTAGATAGGGATCATTTCATCAGTGTGTGTGTTACAATTACAGCACTACCTGCAGCCCCACTGGTTTGTTGTGGGGAGCCATGTTTATATACAAGTGTAGTATGGGCATAACCTACCGTTCTTAGTGTATACTGCTTCGTGTGTACCACGAATCATCACTCCCTACGTTGCCATTCCTAGTGCATGCTGCTGCTATTGTAGTATGATAGCTGCCTGCCACTCCCAGCGTATACTGGTTCTTGTGTAGTATGATCACTTCCCTACCATACCTTGTGTATGCTATGTGTTGTGTGGTATGATCACTACCCACCATCCCTGGTATAAGCTGCTTCTTGTATACCATGATCACCCGCGACTATATCCAGTATGTGCTGTGGCTTGTGTCTACCATCTGTTCTTGAACTTACCTCGGAGCCATCCAACATGCTGAGGACTGTTTTGTATCCCATCTCGCTTGTGTGACATTATCATGTCCTCTCCGCTTTCTCCTGAACCTTCATCTTGTGGATAGTGTACATGGATAGTGTACAGATTGATCTTCTTTATATTTTCCCAGGTGTAGTGAATGTCTTGAAATTTTAGTTACATTCGCTATGGAATACAGTCCACGCTTGTTCGAAACCCTGACGGATAAGGTGATGATATTTAGAAAGTCAAACTCGAAATGAAAATCTTTAGTCAGAAAAACGCCAGGAGGTTACACAACCACTCACAGAAATGTTCACTCTGACAGTCTGTACATTCTGTATGGTACGATCCTATTGTCTGTACAGATGTTCTCTATGGCAGATAATTGTTGTCTCTATGTTCTGTATCGTAGGATTATATAGTATGTATGTTGTCTGTTTGTTCTGTATGGCATGTTGTTGTTGTCTGTATGTTCTGTAAGCTAGATACTGTTTTATGTATGTTCTGTGTGGCATGTTGCTGGCTTCTACATGTTCTGTATGGCAGGATACTGTTGTCTGTATGTTCCCTATGGCAGGATACTGTTATGCAAGGATCTCTCCCTAATTATCGTAATAATCTCCCCTCTATAACCGAGGAACCAGTTTTACATTCATATAGAGATTTTTCCATTAAAGGCTAAACTTTGATCTAAGACACACCAAAATATAAGTAGCAACGAATTACATGTAATTACCCAGCCATGGTGATCATAAACCTTACCAAGTGAGGCACCAGCTGTACTATCCTGCCTCATGGGAAATTAACCTCTATGATATCACCGTTCCCTCCTTTCCCCCAGAGTCTTTGCTCAGGTCACAGCCTGAGTTGAGGTTGGGGGTCAAATGTGACGTCAATACCCAAACTGACACCATTACTCAAACAAGAACTGGACAACATTAGATGAATTATTTCCGAAGCTTCCTAGTAAGTGAACTGATTACGAAGGTTGTGCCACAATGATTGGATTACATACGAGGTATAAAGCAAGTGCAATGTTTACAACAAGCGGAGTTAGGATACTTATCAAGTATCCGAGGTAGAACATTGCTGTGAGTCAGAGGCTTACAATATATCTATTAATATGCGGGAGGAATAACTTCTGTATTAGCTAATTTTACAACAGTCAAGTACGTTCAACTGGGACCCTAGGTTTTTGTGAATATTCTTATGGCAGCAAGAGACATGCGTCTGTTCATTGCTCTCGATGAAGATCAGTATGAGTTTGAACTGTGAGTAACACATTAGTGTTGCAGGATGATAATAACCTCACACTCCGACCTTCTCAGCACTTGCTATAACACCTGCGTAGCCACAAGTGTGTACGTTCAGTAACTGGATCGAGTTAGACATTTGCCTGGTATCTTTATTTAGTCTAAATATAATTGTAACTTCCTCTAGCAAGAATTAGTGTGGTTTACTGAGTGATCATTACTGTCGGTGGTACTGCCTTCTGCCAAGTGCTGTCCCTGCCAGGCACCCTCCCCAGGCAAGCACTGCTCTTTGCTAGGCACTGGCCTCCAGCCTGGCACTGCCCTTTGCAAGGCACTATCCTCTACTAGACACTGTCCCCTGCTAGACCCTGAACCTTGCCAGACACTGCCCCCTTCCTACCAGGCACTGCTGCCTCGGCTAGACATGGCCCCCTGCCAAGCGTAGCCTCTCGCCAGGCATGTGCTATGCGCCCCTCTTCTCCCTTCTCAGGGGCACCCTGGAGAGCGCCTGAGGTCATGGTGGAACGACCACTCTGGCTGGCCTCCCGTTACCTCCTGACCCTCCCTGCGTGGCCCCGCCGGTAGCTTGGGCTTCAGTAGTGCGCTAACCTCGAGATCCTCAATTTCGACTTCTTACTTCGCTGCGCTAGACGCTCATGGTTCATGGGGTCATCTTATGTCAGGTGATCACAAGAGGAGGGTAGGTAAACAGGTATGTTATTGATGTTCATAAAACCTTTTAGAGCTGCTGCTCCTGACGGGTTACAGTGAGGGCGTGAGGGACACCCCTGGCGTGAGTGATTCGTAAGTCAGGCCGCGGCGGGGGCACGTCCAGGGGGGTCCGGGTTGGACACCCCTCCTGCCAAACCCGCCAGACCAAAGAACGTCGTGAAGGTAATTGCGTCGGGAAGACCGAGTTTCTTGTTTATGGTGACGAGTCTCTGTGGCACAAGTGAGTCGAGGCTTCGCCGAGGAGTGAGTCTTTGTCTTTATGTTCAGTACTGATCTGTCTCCGTAGTTGTTGATGGTTCAGCCTCTCCCACTTCTTCAATTACCAATGGTGTCCCTCAAGGTTCTGTCCTGTCCCCTACACTTTTTCTCCAGTTTATCAGTGATTTTTTTTCTTCCGCAAATAACCAAATACACTCATATGCTAACGACTCAACTCTCTACTCCTCTTTCAGTGTTGCTCCTTCTTCCCTCACTCAATCTGCGTCTCGTCTTGACACGACTTCCTCAACAACCTCAGACTCGGACAGCATACCTCAGTGTGGCAGACGAAATCTGCATCAGTTTAATGCCTCCTAGACCCAGTTTTTACCCATCTCTCCATCGAAAATTTCTCACAACTTTCTTCTTTTCTTTGACGGTTCTGTGATTCAACCTCTTGACTCGATGAACATACTTGGTATTACCGTAACATCCACTCTATTTTGGAAGCCACACATTCCGGAAATAGCTATGACTACCTCTAAGAAACTGGAAGTCCTGAACAGTTGTTCCGTTCATGCAAAGGATTGATTTACCCAAGTATGGTGTACTGCTCTCACATTGGAGGTGGTTCTAGCTCTGTATGCTTACTTGACAGAGTCGAAGGCGATCCGAATTCTAAACTGTCCCAGGCTAACTTCAGAACTTGACCCCCTTGCTTTACGCTGCAATGTTGGTTCACTTTCTCTTTTTCCTCCGAGATTCGTACAATATTCTTCCTTGTCTGTTCTTTTTCCTTATCATTAACCTCTATATTTCAGTTAAGGCCCAGCCTTGATGTGGACTTTTGTCCGTGACTGGAGCCTTTATCGTAAAGAAAAAAAAATCATTTTCTATTAAGTAGAAAATATACAGAGAGATGACCTCAGTTATGTAGCTCATGATACATCATTAAGAAGTTCCAGAGGTTACGGAACTGGAGTTAGTGAGATCAGTCCGCTTCCACATGACTGCTACAGAGGTTATAGAGCTGGAGTTGATGAGGGCAATCTGACTCGGCATCTTTGTTACAGAGGTGATAACGCTGGAGCAGATAATGCCAACCTGACTGAGCATCACTGTTACACAGATTATGTAACACGAGTTAGTTAGGCTAACTTTGCCTCCACGTACATCCTCTGTAACTGAGACGATGTATAACTAATCTTAATTCTAACTTATTAGCATTTTCTTACCTAATGGATCTTTCTTTTCTAATTTAGAAATCTTATTTGTCCAAGCATTCAGGATCACAGTTCGTCACCGACAGCATTGATGAAGGGTACATGGCTCAGGGTTAGACATAATGTAGAATAGCCAGAAAAAAGCGGGTATTACATGTCATCCGATACCGAGAAATGATTATCATTAACAAATTATCAAAGGAAATTTATGTAACAGGATGTAGTTAGAACAGAGGGACAGACATAATTCCAGAAGTGTGATTGTAGCATAACATTATGAATCATTCAAGTAGTCAGCTACAATGGCTGATCCTGACAAGATAATAAGGTGGACGTGATACTTAAAGCTGTCCTGATCACGAACTTGAAAACAGATAAGCTTTAAAAAAATGATCAAGAAATCATCCAGTTCAAAGTGATAATCTTGGTCCGTTCCAACCATCCGCCTGAGCATCTTTCCATCTGGCTACATTCCCTCGTCTCTCAAACCCAGAACAACAACAGTCATATTCTGAAAAGGAAAGGAATACATTAGAGAAATATGATCTTCCTCAAAATTTTAGAAATGGACGATATTAACTAATGCATCAGCTCTCTGGAAACCAGGTTTCTGACTGGTGAAAATAGAAAAAAAAAATCGAAAATCGAAGCTGAAAAGTTCCCCAAATGAGGACAGAGTCGATTCGTCCACTCGGCCCTTAACAATTAGGCCCGACACAGCATGATGCTACCCCGCCACCTCCCCTCCTCCCATCTCAGACTGACCACATGATGGGGTGGCTGGCCACGCATACCCACCATTGGCTGACCTGAGTGTGCATATCGAGGTAATGGTGCAGGCCACTAGGACCTGGGTTTATTATTATCATTATTATCATTATCATTATTATCCTTATTATCATCCCTAATGAAAACGGATTCATAGCCTCC
>JAUUDZ010443890.1:497-12979 GCA_032361705.1 Panulirus versicolor
TATATGGTCTTGATTAGGGCCTCAGCTGCCCGTACGATCTCACCTTATATAAAAATAAAATGGACTGTAATCAACCGAGTATAAATTACCATAAACCGACAACAACATCTCGCAACGGCATTCAGAATAGAATTCCTCGTTCATGGCGTTCACCTACACTGGTCAACAACCTTCGACCTTTAACCCTTGGCTTGGCTATATCACCGAGAGTAGAGTCTCGTCAAAGAACTTCTCACTCCAAAGGTGTCAACATTTTCCCTGCTAGCGACTGGAAGCCTTGGGTTGCAGAAGCCTTATGAAAAGGAAATCCTGGGTAACACCAGGACCGTTTTCTTAAGACGGCGTTGCTGGGCAATAATTATTTATAAATAAATGAAAGTTTCAAGGAAAATGTAGCTGCGTACGGATGCTTGCTAGACTCTGCCAGAATGTCAAAGCTGGCGTTTCGAGGGGATGAAGAGGGTGACAATTCCTGACCGAAAGTTACAGAGATAAGAGAAAGGGAAAGGACCTCTGCTCTACTGGGATCATCCTACTAGAGGGTTTTCAGAGATCCTTGTGGTATAGAGCAACACTTCGTAGGCGTAATTCTCGTAGTTGAAGAATTGTAAATGGAAGAATCAAGGGGAAAAAAAATTCATATAAAATATAGAAAACTAGTGTGGATAGGGAAATGATTTCGAAGTTTGGAGACTCAGGAACCACCGAGCAATAGGTGTCTGTTGTACGTACTACTACAGCAGGCAAAAACAGCATCCATGGAGCGGCAGCGATGCTAGGGATGGTAGGTGGAGACTTGACTGTGTACAGGAGAGGCAGCCGCAGACAGTTGGGTTCGAGAGAGAATAACAAGACCAGAGGAAGAAGCAGAGCATAAAGTGGAGACCTCATTCAAGACCGCGAATGTTGCAGAAATGAACAGAGAAAGAGCCTGGTCTAGGCAGGTATCGAAAGAGCTGAGGCAGTCTCAGTCACTTGATGGCGGTAAAGGAGGCACAATGAACCGTTCAACCCTTGTCAATGGACGTCACTGTTTCGACTTAACGTCGGTGAAATACTGGTGTTGTGTTCTCTGGTGACAAACTATGTAGGAGTAGAGAAAGTTGGAGTTAAGAAAACAGAACTCGTGTGAGTTACATGCTGTCATGTGCTATGTGTAAGCTAAAGAAATAATAGTAACAGCCTAACTTGGACCTGCACCATGGAGGGGAAAGTGATATACCACTGCAGTGCTGGTTCACAGTGCTATCGTCACTAAACCTACCAATACCCAGGCGGTAGTAGCTCCCTAGTCTTAAGCTGCCTGTCACCTACTACTTACTAATCGCTTATTCAATTAATACTTATCTAAAATAGGAATATTTTGTGAATATTCATTTAAGATCTCCTCCAAATATCTCTTCATATAGATGTTAATCTCTAGACTTCCAACGTTTAGCTTTCTAAGCTGACTTTATTCTAGTATTTCCATCTTTGTAACTCATCGACCCATTTCTTTAGCTATCAGTGAACCTACTTCTTCTTGCACTATCGGTAGAAGTGTCTTGTAAGGATCCGTCGTGTCTTCCACTATCTTCCTGTAATGTCTTCCACCATCTTCCTCCAATTTTAACCATGACTTTTCCTCGAACAATAAGCCAGGTCACTCATATGCTCTGATGTATAATTGGAGTAACTGCTCAAATGAGCAGTTACTTCGCTCAAATAGAAAACTGATTTATCCTTGGAGGAAGTACTGCTTTCACATCTTGGGCGGCTCTCGCTAGGTGTATTCATTTAACACAGTCCACAACATGCTAACTCCCACAACGACCTCAACACTCGACCCACATCCTACGCCGTGCTGTTTGTTCTCGTCCTTCTGTATACAACTACGGACTGTGCCCTCGAGAGCTGGCTGCTCGTGTGTCTCCACACTATAACCTGGAACACGTAGTACTCGGCAAACCACTGCATTACATCCAAGCACTTATTGTAGGGCCGTTGGCAACTCGACAGTAGGTGAACCACTGTGATGTCTGTTTCATTCTCTCCTCTTCTAAACTTTGAAACCTCTTTTTGCCTCCCCTGACAACTACGTCATGTGCGGAAACACCCTCAGGTCCCAGGCCGGATGCCTCATGGTTTCGGGGCCTCGATAAGCATTACGCAAGAACCAAACATGTCTACATCATTTTTTTAATAAAATTCGTTCTAACTGAGATCAAATTACCATTTCTTTTTCTCAAAAGTGATCCTGTATGATCACATAAAAATTATTTTAGATAAACATTTATGCAAAAATAGATATCTATACATGGAATCACGATGCGATGAAATATGTCTTATTCACATTTAAATGTATACACATTTACAGTTTCTACATAAACTTCGGAAAACTAACGTATCTAGATATATTGAAGACAAAATTCAGCAAAATTAAAACACTGATAAATATAAGAGGATATCAATAATCAATTGATTAATGCTAAATGTGAAGATAATCAATCGATTAATGCTTAATATGAGGATAATCAATTGATTAATGCTTAATATGAGGATAATCAATTGATTAATACTAAATATGAAGATAATCAATCGATTAATGCTTAATATGAAGATAATCAATCGATTAATGCTTAATATGAAGATAATCAATTGATTAATGCTTAATATGATAATCAATTGACTAATGCTTAATATGAGGATAATCAATTGATCAATCCGTAAACAACGCCACCCACTTGTGTCCTAGGCCCCGTTCTGTGACTCACCGCTGCCGTCAAACTTGTCTAAGACGTCAACTAAAAGTCTGTTACCCCGTCATGGTCATCCACATCTTCAGTATGATTTCTTAATCCAAAATGATACTGCTGGTATTGTGAGCAGCGCTCGTGATCTCCATGGCATCAGCAACTGAATGTTTACACTGTTTGAATATCCGTACACCAGACGGAGGTGCTTTAGGATAGCAAGTCATTATTTTTAAATTCACTAGACAGTAAACAGTTCTCACTAGGTAACACCGAGGCACTACTTAAAAACGGGTTAAAACAGTAGTGGAAGCACAGACACACTGGCTACATCCGTACGGCGCCAGTATTCTGCGTAAACTGAAACGAACTTGGACTAAAGAGGATGTTCAGCTTTGTTTAATGTTTATTTTTTGTTTGTAAAAATATATCCAGTATGAGATTTCTAATAGCCATCGTAACCATTATTTCTTTTTTAAACCTCTTGCAATATGTCGGAATGCGATGGAATTTTAGAAGACTGTGCTTAATACTTTTTTTTTTTCTGCAGACAGCAACTCAACCAACCACACGGTTCCATGTTATGATACTTGCCACCACCACCTTTCACAAAAATATTAAAACAAATTGTAAGCACAGCAAACGCCAAGCTCACAACAGCTGATTGTTGTGGCGCTATGAAACTAATGAGGTAGCCATTAAAACAGACATCATATATTGCAATCATGTAAAACTGGCCCCACACTAATCTGGAAGAACTATTTCCGAATGAGACATTCTCATGTTGGACAGAAATGCCAGCCGTATGATTAATCAAGCCACCAACGACGGAATTTAAATAAGTTAAAATTAATGATACACAAGAAAACTAGACTCAAACTTACTTCCGGACACACTTTGGTACATGAAAAAAAAAAAAAAAACATGAATCACGCGACTTTTTAACACTCTGAACCAGCCAAATACCATAGCTGTATTAACAACTTGCATGACCATCAGAACAGAACGTGAGTGCCCAGCTGTTACAAAGTTAGGGCGGGAGTTATGTCATATATCTATCATTCATCCTTAATTTTTATCACTACTATTCTCTTCATCATTTCATCGTCTTGAAGAACACCGCACAGGACGTTTACTAACTGATAGCCATCGGGGAGACAGATACTCAACTTGGAAGCAGAATTTCCCAACGAAGTCTTTTCCACCGTTATGCACTGTCTCAACAGCAGAGAACATTTGAAGTAAACAGAGAATTTTCCGCAAACAGTCTGATATGGGGGTAAAGCTAAACAAAATGATGGTGAAACGAACAAGAGCAATCAGAAAACATTAAAAAATATGAAATCTATAGAAAATGACATAATATCCAAATAATGATCCACATCTCAAAACAGAACCTAAACGCAGGCAAAATGATAACGAACAGTTGAACGACTCCAAATGGAAGGAAAATGTTGGGTCTCAATATTCAAAGAAAACGAAGCGACTGACTATCTAATGAAACTCAGAAGACAACGGCCCATCTGGAATACCCACCGATTCCATTTTCTACCCAGTAAGCCGCGCTAGCTAACAATCCATCTAGACCAAAGCAATGAAATTAGAGATGAAGCAGTAACCACCTTAATATACCACAGCGGACCACTTCAAGACACAAGACAGAACCATTAAACATATATGTCCATACAAGACCCCAAGAATGTCGAGGAAAGCACTGAAAATCAATTATGCCCCACTGGTAAAGTACGAAGAAATAACTGGAACTCAGATGTTTGTCAAAAACCCTGACACAAACTGCAGAAGAGCCCCGGCCCATCATCAAAGACGCAATAGGTTTTGAAAATTCAATGCGCGACATACAACATGCACACTGCACATAAAGAAAATAAAACATCATTAAAAACACACCAGTTAAATGCAAAGACACAGACAACAACAACAAAAAAGAAGATACATCGCCTCCTACAGGTGAACGATGGCCATACATACAAGCACAGAATTACGGACTTAGAATGATCGTGAACACCTGAAGCAGGTTTTCAAGCTTTTTTGAATGGTGGCTCCAAATTGATGTTGTTGGTCTTAATGACCCTGGCAGTCAATAGGCCTAAGGCCGAAAGAACCAACTAACTCAGCTGGGCAAAACACCTGTTTTTACACTTAAGTTACCTACATGCCGACATCTCTTTCCCAGAGCAAAAATCATTGAATCTGTACACATTATCCAACGTCAACAAGCAAAGGTTGCATGGTATCATAAAGCCACGATCATATGACAACATTCTACTGCGATTTACAGGGATAGGAAAGGAACCCTCGACACATCATCAAGGCTTCAAAAAGATGGTAGGCATGTCAGTCCTTCTAGTCTCTATCTGAAAATCAGACGAGGATTACTGGAACTTAACGGTTCACCTGAATGTCGTGGGGAAGGTTATTACTTGTACTCGGTCTAATATCGTCTATTTTCAAGGTAAACAATGTTCAGACAAAACGGTGTCCAGATGGGCTGAGGAAATATTGCTTGGCCAACAACGTATGGTACAGATGAGACAGTGATGTTGTGGACTGAGATAGTGTTGAGAGGGAAAGGTGTTGGTTCAAGAATGTTGAGATGGATCTGCACAATATTGTTTTAGGCCAAGAAATGTGTTTTGCTTTATCAAGAGAGTTTAAGACTGTGTTGTGTTAAGACAAAAAGAATATTTCCTCCGGTGGAGGAATTCTTGTGTTCGACCGAAACATTTTACTGAGCCATTTGTACGTTGGACCGAAAAATCATTGCGTTGATTCAAGACTTTAAGATTTGTTGAGTCGAGACACATTTTGTAAATTAAGACAGTGTTATGTTGGGTTGAATGAGCGCTGTGCTAGACTGAGACGGTATTTCAGGGTTGCTCTGAATCGTATATTAGCTGTGTTGCTGCAAAATAGTATCTTGCATAACCAAAATTGTATTGCATTAAATCGAGACAGACGTTGTCAGTCTGGAGTTCGTTGTGTTGGAGGGAAGTAGTCTTTCACCTGGTTGAGGCACCACTATACTAGACCGAGGCAGTGTTGTGCCAGGTCGACACAGTGTTGCTGTTGGTTTCTGAAGCGTCGCGTTGGGTCGAGGTCTTGTTGTAGTTGCCTGAAACAATGACGTGCTGGGAGACGTTGTCATGTTGATTTGAGGCAGGTCTGTGTTCAAAGTTGAGACAATAATGTGCTGGATGGAGACAGTGTTACGTTAGTTCGGAATAATATTGTGCCAATGCAAAATTTTCTTGCTTTAAGATTTTGCTAATTCTGACTGATATATCCCAGTCTCGGGCCGAGACTGGGGCTGGTAAGAAAGGGTATAGTTTTGGGTCGAGAAACTGATGTGTTTGGGGTCGACACATTTTCATGTTGGACCGAGACAGCGTTGTTAGACTAAAATAGTGTTGCTCTGGGTCGAGAGAATATCATATTAAGTAACACTAACCGATCTAGACGTAAGGTCAAGGGAAGAGTGTTATGCTGGTGTGAAACTGCGTTGTGTTAGATCGAGGTAATGTTATCCTCAAAGTTCGAAGTGAGAACTTGAAAAGATGTTTAAGTTTATTTTCACAGCGAGAGTACTGAGTGGTCGACTGCAAAGAAACTATGAAGTGCAGACGGTATGGAGGTAACAACTTGACTTATCTGTCAAAATCGCTTGTGTTATCTTCTTAGGGTTTTTTAAAGGTCAACTGATGTGACAAACCACTATGTCTGAAAGTATACAAATATAATTCTAAAGATATTTCAATTATATATTTACAAATCTTCCGGTTACAATATAACAAGACACGTCGGTTTATCTAAGGTATATATTGATCTAAAAAGATCAAGGACGTTTCTCTCGTACCTGAAAACGTAACTCTGACATGGATTTTGCTCTAAGTGGTGTCTTCCTCTATGTCGTGTGCTAGATACCTTCCCCTATCATTTACTGTGGCATTACGTGGCGCTAATGACTCGTTCGAATGATTTCGTTAGATAATTACTCCCTTGTACAACATGAACCTTCACGCGGGCCTTAATTACTGCCACTTAAAGCATTATAAGTCACGTGTACGGGAGGGTAACTACTGGTAATGATACGTCGCTCACATATGGCTGGTGTCCGGGCTACTGCACACTGTCATGAACCTTCTATCGGTGGCGCTTCAAGCCACACTAACTCGGCACTATACCTTCCCTTGTGATTATCACAGGCCGCTACAGCTCTTTCATGCAACTCTACCTGTCGGCAACTTTAGGTTGTGGTAACCCTATAATCATGCACAAAAACCTCCCCCACCCCCATACCTTGTGATCACTGTCGACCACATCAGTTCTGTCATGCACCTCCCACCGTGGGTACAACAGACCTCTGTAACTAATATATAAAACCGCCCTTACAGGTACTCAAGTCTCGGCAAATCTGTCATGCTTCTCTTTCTATGGGTATCATAACACTGAGGCTTCTCTATCAAGCACCTCCTCTTCTGCACATTGCAGGTCTGACCAGCACTGTCATGAGCCTTTACCCATGGCTATTGCAGAGTTCGGGAGCTATGCAATGTTGTAGTCAGTGCTCGCAATCACCACTAGGTGAGGACTGTAGGGTGCAATCACCACCAGGTGAGGACTGCAGGGTGCAATCACCACCAGGTGAGGACTGTAGGGTGCAATCACCAACAGGTGAGGACTGCAGGGTGCAATCACCACCAGGTGAGGACTGCAGGGTGCAATCACTACCAGGTGAGGACTGCAGGGTGCAATCACTACCAGGTGAGGACTGTAGGGTGCAATCACCACCAGGTAAGGACTGTAGGGTGCAATCACCACGAGGTGAGGACTGTAGGGTCAGTGCAGTTCCCATGATGCACGTCTTCCAATGGTTATTCTAGACTTCGTTAACTGGTTTTTCGTGGTGCACTTTTCCCAGCGGATACTGTCGGCCGCAGCAGGTGTGTCCTGCACCCCTACTAGTGGCTATCACAAGTTCGTGGTCACAGCCTGAGACACAGCGCATGTATAGTTCCCTTAATTCGCTAGTGTCAGTGCTTTCCCTGCCTACCGAAGCAAGTATCAGCTGCTCCCCTCGTCAGCCAGATGTATTGTCAGCTGCTCCCCCGTCCACCGAAGTAGTGTAGCTGGACACTGTCTGACAAGGTCGTCCGATGACATTGTTCGAAACCCAGATGCGTCTTAATTCAACTTCACCAAAGGGATTCCTTTACATAACCTAACCTAACCTAGCACTTTCTTTTTTTAATCTAATCTAACCTAAAGTTTCTAGTGACCTAGCGTATGTCCCTGTTTACCCCAACCTTACCTAACTTAACATACCATAACCTTAAGGGCTTCCTCGGAAGTGAGAAGAGAGAGGAGGAGAGTTATAGAGAAAAGGTTGAACATGACAGATCAAATAGGAAGGGAGGCTGGAGTATCCACCCAGGTGGTGCTAGGCGTTAACCCTCCTGTGGTTAAGTCACTTCACGAGTTGTGTGAGAGAGCACTCCAGTAAGTTAATGTCAAGAGTAGAGCGGTGAGGCTACCCTTCTACACTTCTGACACGGAAAGCGCTGCTGCAGAAGGAATGCGTGCTTAGAAGTTCAGAAAAGGAAAGTCGAAAGAATCAGGTAATTGGGCTGGGAGAGAGGATGTTTTCTGCAGGTCGTTCGTCTTCTGTCAAACTTTCATATGACCGAGTTGTAGACTACGTTTGTATTTCTTATCATAACGTCCAAAGGTAAAGGCACAATATAATGTGACTATATTCCTGGTGTACATATAAAGAGCATACGAAGCCACAGCATATATAAGAATGTGCTTCTTATGATTGCTCCTCATTCTTTAGAAGACTGGATTCATTTGTTGCTCCAGGAATGATACGTTCTGAAGGCTTAATTAATCTGTCCTCCCTCCTCACTCGTTCCTAGTCTACCTCATTTGTTTTTCGTCTTTATGAGTCGTTGCCACAACACTCTTGCAAATTCTCCTCTTTCCCCTTTGGTCTCGCATCTTCTGGCCATATTTGCGGATCACTCCTCACTTTACACTACAATGCTAGTACCAGTGTTATACTTCTTTATTTGCTACATAGGTCTAATATGTTCTGACAGATCTTAACACTATTCCTGTAACGTATATCCATACGTGAACTAACAGACGACGCGTCCACATCAGCAGTCCACATGCAGCTAGTGCGCCAAGCACATGTGTTCAGCAGACTGGTATCCTGTTTCTGACGTCGTTTGCTTCGTACATTGCCACACCGACGAGAAAAAGTCCAGTTACCTGCCAGTTATACATGTAATGCTTGCTGTTAGATATTTTGTCGTACCCACATCCCTCCCTGATCCCTTAAACATCATACCAGACTTCCCTCCCCTCCTGAACTAGCGCCACTTCCTCTCCAAAAACTCGTACCAGAATCTCCTTCCTTTCCCAAGGATGCCATGTCAGTATTTCCAACCCTTCCCATAACCAACGTATCACAGCTTCCTTCCCTCCCCAAAAACCACCATGTCAGAGTTTCTTTTCTGCCCCAAGACGACCATATTGCACTGTCCTTCCCTCTTTAAGACCATGTCAAAGTCTCACTCTTCAGAAGTGCCGTCCCCTCCTTAAGCACGTTACGCCAGAGCCATTTCCCTCCTCACGTATGACACGGCAGATCCCCTTCTATCTCCTCATTTTCAATCACATCTCATCAGTTCTCCGTCCCTTCCCCAGTAACAAATTAGAAGCCAAACGTTTTCCTAAGAATATCATGTCTGAATCCCCTCCTCAGGACGCCACAGTCAAGATCCCCCCCTTCCAGTTGCCTCCAGGACATGACCCAGATGAGATGGAGACGGTGATTGCGGTGGCTGCTCAGGATGAGGGCTCATGTTAGTTCCAGCAGGAATGTGTCTAACTTAACCCTGAATAACCTTCTTCATGAAGAATCCCTCTATTTCTAATACATTTGTCTCCCACGAAGTCTGATTAAGTATTGTCCTCACCTCAATACTTCCTCGTATTTATGGGGAGAAAGTGAATGACAAGTTTTCATACATTCACTTGACTTTGAAAAACAGAACAGTTTAACATCAACCAAACGTCAGCAGGTAATACACGAGGATTGCACTCCATAAAATGAGAGCGATGAATGTGTTGACAGACCCAATTAAACTCTCGCCATTAATTTCATTTCATGAAAGTATCTGTAAGAGTTGATAGTTAACGTAATCTATCAATCAACATCAACCATAGTAATGTTTGGCCACATGGTCCACCTAACCTAACAGTCCACACAAGCTTGTAATCTCATGGTTTGCATGACCTTCCAGTATGGTGATATCGGCTCAATACGCGCATCAGAACACCATTTATTCGTAACACCTTCCACAAGTCATCTGTGTCTACCCTATCATACGCTTTTCCCAAATCCATAAATGCCACAGACACGTCCCTCAGTTTCTCTATAAGTATTTCTGACATACATTAACTATTGCATGGACCACTTCATTGTTGCCTCTCTAATCTGATGGTCTGTACATGCCACCACCCTTCCAATCGCCACCTTCTCATACAATTTATCAGAAATACTCGACAAACTGATACCTCTGTAGTTCGAACACTCACCTATATCCCCATTGCCCTTATACAGTGGTACTATAAATACATTCCGACAATCCTTAGACACTTTGCCATGGTACATATACACAATCAAAATCATAATGAACAGAAAACAACACATTCATCCCCTTTCTTAAGAAATTCAGCTGCGGTACCATCCACTACAGCCTCCATGCCACACTTCATCCAACGCAAGGCATTCACCACCTCTTCTCTCTTCACCAAACGACTAGCAATGACTCTCTCACTTCGCATACCTCCCCGACCCAAACACACTGCATCAATTACCGAATCATCAAACACATTCCACAGTCCTTAAAAAAACTTCATTTTCATTTCACCTCATCACTGCCTGTTACCACTTCCCGCATTACTCTGATGTTCCCCTTTGTTCTCTTGTTTTTCTCACACTATCAACTTCCTTCCAAAACATCATTTCATTCTCTCTGAAGTTTGCTGAATACTCGCTCATCCCACATATCACTGACCTCTTGACCTTCTGAGGCTCGAGGCTTTCTCTTGTACATTCCCTAATCATTTGCACTCCTTCCTTGTATCACCTTTTCCACCTCTCACTTTTCTTTTAGTAATAACTTAACTTCCTTATCGCAACACTCACTATCTGTTCTCACCTGCCCATCTCCCTCCTTCCGGATGACACACTTTTCTCGCACATGCCTGTAGTGTTTCCCTAAGTACAGCACCTTCCATTCTTCACCAACTCCCCTAGATTGGTTCATTTTCACCTTTCATCAGTGTACACTCAATCTCGCTTGGAGTTTTTTCATACAGGTCTCTTTTTCAAGCTCGCAAACGAAGAAATCAACCACATTCACTCACATCCACTCTGCAGCTGTCGTGTATAATGCACTGAAGCCAGAAACCCCTATCCATAATAAGGCCTCAAATACCTTTCCAAGGTTTTCCTTGACTGCTATATATACCCTGATTCAGCCGACTGACAGCACGTCGCTTCATGTATACCACATCACTGCAATCGTTCTATCCCCTGCACGCCTCACACCCTCCTGCATGCTCATGTCGTGCACATTCGAAGCATCTTTTACTCCATCCTTCTTGCTCCTCCATGGTTCCCCCTCACCCTTGTTCTTTCTACTCCCGACATGTTTATCCTCTTCGTCATCCTCTCCTCACTCCTCATATCTCAGCCTTAGCCACGTTCCCATTTATCGATCAGACCCGAGGGTAGAATAACTTGGCTGTGGGGCCGAAGGCTGCGCCCGGGCTGGCCTGTACGTGACTTATGGTTAACAACGGTTATCACTACACCAGAGAAGCCCATATAAGGGATGTCATCATAGTGAGTAAGCATGTATCACCAGCGACATCATTACATTCATGACACATGGGGAGGAGTGAGTGAGGCGAGGATGACAAAGACGGTATAGATGTCGGAAGACTGGGTAATCAAGGAGGTGGTGGAAGGATGGAATGAGATTACATATGTCAATATCTATCTGTCTGTCTATCTATTTGTCCATCGATCTAACCGAAAGTCTGCCAAAGTTGAAAACCAGATTTGTATGAGTACCCTTGGGCTCTGGGCCGCCCACTTAGGTACCTCCATATCATTTCGTGGGGTTGTTGGGTGAGGAAGGGTGTGGAGGATGATGGTTTGGGGTTGGAGGTTTGGAGAGGGTCCCAACCCCACCACCCGACCCACACATCTGACCGCTGATGGTGAGCCTCGTCTGTAAGGCTGGCAGACAGCAAGTCACTGTTAGTGAAATCGTCAGTAAAGTCAGTCGCCTCATTTGCAGTAATGACGTAGCTATCTCCAACGACTTCATTATCGACAACGATTTCTTTTACGATTTCATATCGACAATAACAACCATGTTTATATCTGTTTCCTGGGGGTCGAGAGCTACGTGTGAATACAGAAATGAGACAAAATCAAGCATCTTCCCACCTTGCTCCCACACAATATCACGACGCGGTATATAGTGAGCGGGATATTTTTGGCTTTTCTAAGAAGAAAATAATTGATGATGTTTTCGTTAAGATGAATGTATATTAAGTGTGTATCAGTGAGAGAGAGAGAGAGAGAGAGAGAGAGAGAGAGAGAGAGAGAGAGAGAGAGAGACAGAGAGAGAGAGAGAGAGAGAG
>JAUUDZ010443912.1:0-12977 GCA_032361705.1 Panulirus versicolor
ATATGAGTGGATAGGCTATTCTTCATCTGTTCCTGGCGCTACCTCTGATGCGGGAAACAGCAAACAAGTAATAAATGAAAATAATTTGCTAACACTGACGCAGTGAATTCTTCTCAGAAACTCATGACTGGTACTAGGAGGTTAATTGGAAGCATTATCAGTACACAGTCGTTCTCTTTCACAAGTTCAGGGTTCTGATGAGGAAGTGTACTTGATAATGCCTTGCTATTTTCATACAGCTGGTTTTTTTTTTTCACATGGAGAGTATCATCAACTTAATCAGATACTTCTGTTAACACTCATGTCTCATTGTGGGAGATGGTTGTCATGGGATGATATCACTCTGTAAATTTGTACAACAGTACTGGTACAAAAATCTCTCATGATTTATGTTTTACTGGGTGCTTAAGGGCATGGTAAATGCATATACTGTTTTGCTTGTCTTTTGAAGCACATGACTTTAAAGTCTTTTATGGAAATTTTATTTGTTAATGGTTTTTTAATATATTATAGTTTCCAATCCCGTGTATGGAAAATATTACAAACTCGAATAGATGACAGCTAGAGACTGAATGCGAATAAATGTGGCCTGTTTTGTCTTTTTCTAGCGCTACCTCGCAGGGGGGGTGTGTATTTCATGTGTGGCGGGATGGCAATGGGAATGGATGAAGGCAGCAAGTATAAATATGTATGTGTATGTATGTATATGTCAGTGTATGTATGTATATGTCAGTGTATGTATGTATACGTTGAAATGTATAGGTGTGTATATGTGCGTGTGTTGGTGTTCATGTATATACATGTGTATGTGGGTGGGTTAGGCCTTTCTTTCGTCTGTTTCCTTGTGCTACCTCGGTGATGTGGGAGACGGTGATTAAGCATAATAATTATGATAAAAAACTTTTATCTAGGATTGGAAGGTATCCCCCAGAGAATAGACAGTGTACAGTTTTGAAGCAATAGAATTTTTCATTAAGTCTTTTCATGAAGCATTTTATTTTATTCGTTACTGATATAAGTGGTATGCGTAGTGCCTCTGTCGCCTTTGAAATCATATGGCTGGTTTGAGGCCTTCTTAGGTTAAGTCTACGTGATGACAGTTTGCTAACTTCATAAAGCTAAGATTTTGGTCAAGGAAAAAATTTCACAAAGCTTTCAATATAGACTTCAAGGGGAATTTGCATTAAAAGGGATATGAGAGAATGTTGACAATAGGAATACTTGAGAGGGATAGCTACCCCAATAAGCACCTCAGTTTAAAAAGGCAAAGCTAGATGATATAAGTAAATTACACTAAAAAAAATGGTAGTGGGAAAACACAAGTTGCATGCTGAGAAGTGGAAAAATGTTGATTGCCGTATGAGGCTTGCATAGATAGAAGTCAAGTTAGGAATGTACAGAAGGTTGCATGAAAAAGTACTTTTTTATTGTGAATGGGAAACTTAGGTTTCCTGAGAACGGATGGATAAAATATGAGGACAGCAGAAGTAGCCCCAAGAAATAGAATTGATAGATATAGTAGTTGAAGAATAGAAATATAACAAAGGTATTTGGAGTGAGGACATTTGTATGGATGAAAGTGTAACACTGTAATATGATGGAGTAATGTATGATGGTTGGAAGGTCGGTGGAGACGATTATTGACAGTACGGTTGAAAATTGGTTTGGAGAAGATAGCCTTCACAGAAGATGAACAGATGCAGTGAGTGAGTTCTGAAAGTCTGAGGTTGTCGTTTAACATTGTCATGGGAATCATTGTTAACCATGCCTATGTTCAATAGCTTATGGATGAAATTAGAAGAGGAATAAAAGTCAAAGTCCACTTGATAAACCAAATCTTGAGTTCAAAGTGAATTCATACATATGAAATGTGAAAAGATGTAAATTCCTAAATTGATTTTGTTACTCTGCATATGAATTAAGGATATGTATAACATTTAGTTGTCAGTATAACTTTTTAGGTTTGAACAGTTAGATGCATTTTCAGTAGTTATTTGTTTACTAGTGTGTACTGTTTTGCTATTTAATTTTGAGGCTTCCTGCACCTGTCCCACCTCTTTTATATGGGAGTGGAGTTAGGCTGAAATAAATTATCACCCCATGTATATGGGAACTGGCAAGATTTTGAATTATACCTCAGTGAATTCACTTTATGCAACCTTGAATTTTAGTGCCATAGATATTGCCTTTCAGTTCATTTTCACTGTGTCCAAAACTTCCATCAATTGTGATGCTCATGAGTTAATGACTATATATTGCATGCTCAGGAATTTCACTTGTGGGATTGTCTACTGAAGTGGTGTTCCCTTTTAGGTGCATTTGGAAATGGCAAGTTTGTGCACTTACTGTGATTCATATTGTAAGTATCATTAATGATGCCTAGATATCAGCTTCCTTGTACTTATAGATTTTTTTTAATATTGTTTAGTTGTTCTTTTTATTGGCATTGTAAGTAAAATCTGAGCATTATTATGTGCTCTTTGCCAACCCCCCCCCCCCCCTATACTTTTCCATTTTCTCTTTAAGTGTATTTTTATTTGTTTTCTTTAGTCATGTGCTGCTTTATTTATGGAATAGGCCAATGTTACATCTCTTGATCTGTGAGTATTACTTTGGGTCTTGCACAAGTTCTATAGAATTAGTTAACCTCTGGCCCTAAATGATTTTGGTTTTGCAACTTTAAAAGTACTGACTTGAGAATCATAATTGCATTTCAACTTAGCCTAAAAATTTAAGGAGTGTCTTACATTCTGTTTACAATTGATTGTTTATTGTTTTGCCTTCACTCATTAAGCAGTTGTTATTGTGATTTGTAGTTATTCCATTCTCATAGATGAAATTGCCCTTTATATTTCATGGATCATTAGTATTCACTGCATGTTTATAGGGCAGATTTAAGAGAAATTGTACTGGATCTTTTACTTTCTTCTACAGTTAAGTACAAATGATATCAATTTTTAGGTACCAGGCAAGGCAAATATTTGCTGAATTGTCAGATCATACATGTAGGGCATGTTCACAGATCTTTCATCAGTGTGTATCTTACTGTGTTTTCTAGACAGCATGCATCCAGCACATATTTTTTCATGCAGTCATCAAAGGATTTTCACTCCCTTTCTGTTAGAAATGGTATCCTTCCATTTATAAAACAAAATTTTTAGGATGAGATATGCATATTTATTTTAAACATTGTGACTGATATATTTGCTGAAGATGTTGTTTAAGCAATGAAAGTATATTGAAGCCTGAAATTGGCTTTACTTTAGGACAGCAGCTATTTTCATCTTCAGCATTTTTTTTTCTTTTCTGTGACGTGTAACTGTATGATATCTTCTTCAGTATGGTCTTGATTTGGAGCAAATGTATGTATGTGTACCTGACAGTTGTTCATGACTTGATAAGCTTGGATTTTATTACCAATAAGATTTTTATTAATGACTGATTGGTAATCAGTAATCATTTATTGAGAATGAAGAAAATTTTGAAATTCAACATCCAAGGAAAAGAAACTGATTAGTAAGCAGTAATCATTTATTGAGAAAGAAGAAAATTTTGAAATTCAACATCCTAGGAAAGAAGCATTGCAATATTGATTAAACCCAATTTCATTTTGGCTGTGTACAAAATGAAATCACTTTGACTAGTTATTGATACCTCGTCTTTTCACTGCTCATTTATATTTTGTTAGAAATCTTAAGAATTGCTGTTAATCTATGGAATTTGAGATGATTCAAGGATAAATATAAACAACTGACGTTTTGTTCTTCAGCCTAACTCTGTTCCATCATGTATAGGGTGGATCAGTTGCATGATGTCTTGAGTAGAAATATCATCTAACCACTGTGTATATTTGCTAACATGGATGATATAAGTGCATCATATCTACTGTATTTGTTCATGTTAACAAGTATACACTTGCAGATATCTGAACTTCATTTTTAAGATTCCAATATTGTTTGTGGTATAGTGTGACCTGTTTATATATAATGTGTGTTTTATGCATTTTCAGCCCATACTTTTTCTGCAGACTCTCTCTTAAATTGATGTGTTAAAGATAACCTGATATTTCCATTCCCTTGAATTATTGATACTGTATTGTAATGACATTTCCAATGCCAAAGGGTCATTATAACAGTAGTGCAAGTTGATAATATATGGTTTCCTGCTTGAATTGTGTTATATTGTTTAAACTGTGTAAAGTAAGATAGCAATTCTTTTATGTAATTAATGCATTTATACTCAGTAATCAGAGCAGGTTTTTACTATCTATTTCTTTAAAGAACTTTTGAATATGTAAAAGGTTTGAATTTTTCTAGATAGTATCTGTTTGTGAGAGTAATTAGAAATAAATCAAATATGATTTTTTGCATTGAATTCACCAAAATGTGAGTTAGGTATTGCAACAAAGAACAGTCAGCAAAGGTAGGGGGTGTGGATCAGATATTTTTAGTAAAGATGACTGTGAAAAAGTATTTAGTGAAAGGCAGGAAGTTTTATGCTGCTCTTATGGATCTGGAGAAAGTTGATGAGAGTCGAGTGGAATGCTTTGTGAGATAAGTTAAGGATATATGGTTTAAGGGTATAACTGATTGATGGTGTAAAAGCCTTCTGTAGAGGAGCAAATGCATGTGTAATAGTGGATGGAGAGCCGAGTGAAAGGTTTGGGATACACATAGGTGTGAGTCAGGGCTGTGTGACGTCACAATGGCTTTTTAATATACTATATATGTGAATGGGATGATAAGAGAGAGGAAAGCAAAACTAGAGAAAAGGGATGCAGAGATGAAGTGTGGCAGTGAGATGTAGTGACGAGTGGCAAGCCTGTTTGCAGATGATACTGTGTTGTTTGCGGAGAGTGAAGAGGATTTGCAGAAGGTTGTAAATGTGGTTTATGATGTGTGTAAGCAGAGGAGAATGAAGGCAAGTGCAAGTAAAAGTAAAGTAATGGTGTTTGAAAGGAAAGGGAATGAAAGTATAGATTTTGTAAAGCCATGCAGAGTGAAAGAAGAAAGTGTACTAATTGTGCTGTGGATATGGGTAGAAAAGGACTGGAAGAAGTGAAGGAATTTAAGTATCTGGGAGCTGTCGTGGGTAAGTGTGGTGATGTGGAAGGAGCAACAAGGGAGAGAGCAGTACAGGGTAGAAGAGTCATTGGGTCCCTTAATAGAATAACGAAGGGCAGAGGTTTAAGTATGGAAGTGAAGAAAGAATTAAGGGACAGCATAATCCTCCCAACCCTGACCTATGTAGCCAAAAGATGGACGTGGAATGAGCCACAGAGGTCAAGAATCCAGGCTGTGGAAATGAGCTATTGAGAAGAGTACATGGTGTGACTAGATGGAAAGAGATGTGGTATGGCAAGGAATGCAAAGAGAATGAATTGTGGAGTGGTAGAATGGGTTAAATGGAATAATTTGAAGTGGTTTGGGCATGTGGAAAGAATGCAAGACTGGGAGTTTACAAGGAGAGTATATGATAGTACAATTAAAGGGGTTGGTGTGAGTGGAAGACCACCTGTAACATGGGCAAATAGGTTGGAGGAATACTGGAGTGAGAAACACAGGAACAATGCATGGAATGGTGTATGTGAGGCAGTCATGTAAGGACAGGGATAATAGAGACTCTTTTGCCTTGGCCACCCCTTGATGGGAGTTCCTGGAGGGAATGGGAATCAGAAATATAAATAATTAGATAGATAGATAGAACATTCAGGATGTTATAGAATCTCTGCCTTTATTTTTCTTTGGATTTAAAGTGAAAATTTTCAGTTATGCGGTACATTTTTATCATTGTCTTTTTCTTAAATCTTGATAACTACATATTAAGCTGGCATAATGTTGTGCATTGCTAGCAGGAGTTGATTTGTGTTGATCTCAGTAATTTTCACAACTATTTTGGTTGAAATACAGATAGCATTAGATGCATTTTTTGCCCCTTATTTTCATATAATTTTCGAAATTTCTTGCAATTTATTAAGCAGCCTAAGGACACACAAGAATTATGCTCTTTTAAGGAATTTGTGTAGTGGTAAGAAATGCAAAAATATGACAGTCATTAAGTTTATGATGAAGGCAATATTGATGTTATATGAGAATTACTTAGAAGAATTCCATGTACATTAATATCTGAGCTGGTTGTCCCCAGTCTAAAAAGTTTTTCATACCACTATATTAGGGAATTTCTTTGTTTTTGTATTATTAGAGATGAGTAGTTTTTCGGTGGGGAAAGGCTTCTAACCCTCTTTATGACAACATCTGAGGTAGCAAAATTAGCTACACACCTTGTCTACCCTTTAGTTAAGCAGGAGATTTGGTTTCTATTTGATAAGCTCTGAAATGTCTCATATTGGTTTAGCTATGATATTTATTAGCACTGGTGGTGATTGATGTCACTAAAAATTTTGAAATGTCCATATGATATCTACAAGGCCTCCATTGTTGAGATGAAACCTAACTGAGGTTTTGTTGTCAACAAAAATTTCTCTTATTTTTTTGTCACTTTGATTTATATGCTATTCTCTGAATGAATTCAGCTTTGGCTAACTGAAGAGCACTATGTGCAAGTATGGCAAATCTTCAATTATGCAACTTGGGTCGGAACCGGACAAATTTGGATGGGCTTATTTGGTTACGTGGACTGTACGCTTAGAAAAATTAAGAAAAAAGTAAACATTTCAAATAAACCATATTGATTTCAATCAATTGATCCTCCTGAGACCAAGATTGACCAAGAGGATATATGTGTCAGAGGTGGAGGGAACGAGGAGAAGTGGGAGACCAAATTAGAGGTGGAAGATGGAGTGAAAAAGATTTTGAGCAATCGTGGCCTGAACACATTGGAGGGTGAAAGACATGCAAGGAATAGAGTGAATTGGAACAATGTGGTATACCGGGGTCGACGTGCTGTCAATGGATTGAACCAGGGCATGTGAAGCGTCTGGGGTAAACCATGGAAAGTTTTGTGGGGCCTGGATGTGGAAGGGGAGCTGTGGTTTCAGTGCATTACACATGACAGCTAGAGACTGAGTGTGAAGAAATGGGGCCTTTCTTGTTTTTTCCTAGCGCTACCTCACACACAAGCAGGGGGAGGGGGGTGCCATTTTATGTTTGGCGGGTTGGCGGCAGGGGTGGATGAAGGCGGCTTGTATGAATATGTACATGTGTATTTATGTATATGTCTGTTTATGTATATATATGTATATGTTGAAATGTATAGGTATGTATATGTGCGTGTGTGGGCTTTAATGTATATACATGTTTATGTGGGTGAGTTGGGTCATTGTTTCGTCTGTTTCCTTGCACTACCTCGCTAATGCGGGAGAAAGCGACAAAGTATAATGAAAGAATAATAGTAATATATATATGTGTGTATGTATGAAGTAGAATAGAATATTGCAGTGTTGCACTGGCACCAGGTAAGCAGATGGAAAGCAAGAGATTAGAAAGAATACAGATTGCTTCCCAGGTGAAACTGAAGAACAAGAACATTTGAGTATTGAGAAGAGGTTAAAAGAGCTTGAATTATGTAGTTGGAATGAAGAAGAGTGTTATGTGATTCTTTATACTAGACAGGAAATAGAGGGCATCACAAGTAATGTATTGAATCTCTAAGCTTTTCAACATTATATCACGAGTTATTTTTGAAGGAAAATATGTGAATGTCCAGCAATGAAGCTAAAAAGACTGCTCAGTGTAGTCCCAGCAGAATTAAGGAACATAGATGGAGAGACTACAAAAACATTAGAAAAAGAAAATTTGATGCATGGCTGAGGTTATTCTTATATGTACCTTCAATGGATGACTCTCTCAGAGGAGTGGTCACTCAGAGAAGGAAGATTATCCAGCAAGCGAGAGGTGATATAGGTTACTTGCTAGCCTTGCTGCTCTGGCAAAATCTTGCTCTAGGCACTCATTGCTAGGTAACCACTTTTGCCACTAAACCTGCCAACACCTCTTCCACTCCCTTTGAAGTCACTGCTACCATCACTTTTGCCACCTCTCGTACTACCACATATGCTACTTCTACTACCAGTATCCCTACCACCATTTTTCCACCTTTTCATCATTTCTGCCACCACACAT
This sequence comes from Panulirus versicolor, assembly GCA_032361705.1. NCBI lineage: Eukaryota > Metazoa > Arthropoda > Malacostraca > Decapoda > Palinuridae > Panulirus > Panulirus versicolor. Next base: position 8,082 of record JAUUDZ010443912.1, read on the forward strand.
GGAACTACACTCTATACTGTAACCTCTGTCACCACAACCACAATCACAACCCCTGCAATGCCCCTTTGCCACCACCAGTACCACCACCTTTGTCACTCTTGCCGCCATCTCTCTTACCTACACTGCCACCAGCTCTGCTTTCCTCTTTGCAACCACCATTCTCACCATTTTTGCCTCTGTCTTCACATTCATTTCTACCTCATTCTTTACAACCACCTGTGCCACTGCTAGTATCAGCATTTCTGCATCCATTTTTGCCATCACCTCTGCCATTCCTTCTGCCACTACCATTACTGCTTTGCCTTCCACAAACTTCTTCCTCCATCTCTACCATTCAATTTGCTACCACTTCAGTCACCCCTTTTGCAATCACCACTATTGTTAACTCTGCAGTCACCTGTCCCACCTCTGCCACTACTGTAGCAAGCACCCTCTTTGCCCTCACCAGTTCTATCACCTCTTCCATCATTTCTGCCACTTCCAGTGCTACTGCCCTTGTGGGCACCACTTCCATCACCTCTGCCACCATGTTTTCCATCCCCTATGCCACAACCTCTACTACCACCACTATCATCTCCTGTATCATCTCTTCTTTCCACTGTCTTTCCTCTAATTTCTGCCACAACCCCAACAACTATCTCTCCCAACCCCTTTTGCCACCAACTCTACAGCTATCTTTGCCACCAACTTTGCCATTACCTCAGCACCACCCCATTCATATTACCAATACCACCACCTCTGCAACCACCTATGACACCACTTTTCTCATCCCCTGTCACCAACAAGTCACTCTTGCCACTTTTTCTTTTATCATCTCTGCTACCACTGTAGTTCTCTTCTTGGCCAGTATCTGATTTATGGTCATGTAAGTTCAGATGCTGATGTGCTTTAGCTTCCATCCAGAAGTAGGTCTTCCAGACCTGTCTCTCATGCTTGAGGCTGAATTTGTAATTTTTATATTTGGTCTTTATTTTGATTCTTTGAATTAGATATGACATTGTGTCAGTACCTAGTATTGGAAATTTTCTTTGATTTTCTCTGAATTAGATATGAGATCATGTTGATACTTAGTACTGAAAATGTTCTGAGTTTGTATGTACAATCTTTCTGACTACAGAAAAAAGCAGAGAAATGGTAGATTGATTTTAGGTAATAATGAATTAATACTGTTATTCTTTAGTTCAGACTGCTATTTACTTATGAAAACTGTTCTTAGATTTCATATTGAACATGTAAATTCTTGGTTATCCAGGGTGAAATTATTACTGTCTTACGGCGGGTGGATGAGAACTGGGCAGAAGGTAAGCTGGGTTCTCGCATTGGAATTTTTCCACTCTCCTTTGTCGACCTTAATAGTGCTGCCAAAGCCCTAATGAAGCTTTCCCTCAAGTAAGTGTTTTTATATTTCAGTATTACTTTAATTTGTTTTGAATGGGAAATCTGATAGAGATTCATAAACTGATTTACTTGTTTCAGGTGACAGCCTGGTACCATAATGTTGTATTATGGATGTTTGTAATTAATTGCTACATATCACAACAAGCATTTCTTGTATCTTTGCTCTGAAAAATCCCTGAAACTTTTGTTTGAATAAACCAAGTTGATTTTGATATTCTGTTTTATAAAAACTGGCAAATAGATATGGCTCATATCATGCTGTTTCTGCTCCAGCTAGTGTGTTTATCATAATTTAGTCTTAAGGTCCAGTTGTATTAGAATGAAAAATCTGGGAGAGCCCCAGAATAGACCAGAAAGCTTATGGTGGTAAAATGAGTTGACTTGAGACAAACTTGATGTACATATGCTTGTGTTGTTTATAGCTGGGCCAAAGTAATTAACATGACTTCTTATCCCTGGAATTAAGATAACTTTTTGAGTAGAAATATATTTTAAAAGAGTTTCATTGTAGAGCTAAAGAAAAAAGTGAGCAATACAGTAGTAGCAAATTTGTTTGATGAAGACTACTTACCAGTATTTTTTAAAATGAAAATTGCAGCATAAATGGTATGGATAGACTAATGAAGTAGTAAGATATGTAAACATATGTAAGGATTTTGTATGAGGTAGGTGTAATCCTGTGGTAACGTTGTAGTTTAGTGTCTGGTTAGAACAGAGGAATCTGTTTTAGTCAGAACCTTTTAATTCTAAGGATTTCTGGTGAGGAGGCAGTAGCTTTCATTCACCCTTCACTAACTACTTAAAAGTAATTGGACCATCTCTTTAATTCTAGGCCTCCCCTTGGTGAATCAGCTATTACCACTAAGCTGTTATTATCGATCTACTCACTTCCAGCTTATTGGAGCACGCTGTTCTGTGGAATCTTGTGCTGTTACCAGACTGACTTTTCCATCCCATGCTTCCATATTTGTCTATTCTTTTGTTTATATATTTATCATTTAGTTTATCATGAGAATGGTGTTCTTACAATGTTGACAAAGAATCTTTTCCATCTCCCATTTATTTTCAAAGGCAATGCCACACTTACATTTTAGTGCTTTGTCGTCTCTCCTTTGCCCTCGATTACCACCTGCAGATGGCAAGGTTCCCGAAGTATTCAAGGTCTATATTTTTGGTTTATAGGGTCTTGATCTTCTGAATAAGGCAAGGCACTGAAGAGGTGTTGCAAGAAGCAAGCTTGCATTTCACCTGGTTCCAGCTGCTCTCAATTGGTTAAGGTCTAGGTGTGTTCCCAGGCTACTCTAGCCATTGAATATTTTTTCTGATAACCAATTAATCTTCTTTTTCTAGTCTGATGGCAGGGGGCACTATCATGCATAAAGTGATCACACCCATGAACCTCATGAAAAGGAAGCAGATGGTCCTCTGATGCCTCAATGTACTGCTCTCCATTCATTTTAATGTGTTTTGGTAAGAAATACAATCCTTCTCAGCTCATTGTGCCACTAAAGCAGCCCCAAAGCATCACAGTATCTAGGTGTTTCAGTGTCTTTACTTTGGAGTGAGTCATATTATCTGGTACCCTCCAGCCTCCTTACCCTTCCTGTCTCGAGTGCATACACTTGAAGGAGCTTCCATTGCAAACCATCACCATAATCCACTTTTGCTCACCCCAATCCTTGTATTTCTTTGCAGATGGGAGTTGTTTGCATTCATTTCCTTTTTAAGCAGGGGTTTGGCAGCTGTCTTGCAGGTAAGAATGTGAGGGTCCTTCTGCAGGTGATGTTGAATGGTTCTTTGAGACATTTCCTAGAAGTTTTGGATGGCTTTTCTTGAGTTTGGCTGCTGAAATGCAGGTTTGACTCAATACTTCTCATCTTAGGAGGTTACCTGTAAATCTGAAAGTCTTCCTTTAGTGACTAGGGATGGGCTTTGTGGTGGGATAACATTGTCAGGGAGGCCAGAAGTGCCAGGAAGCAGCTGCCCGATCATGCTTTCTGTGCCCAGTGTGATTAGAAATCTCAGGTGTACCCACATTTTCTTGCTTTCAGGCTATTATTTGGGCTTTCTCATCCTTAGAAAGGCAAGAGTCAACTATCTTAAAGTACAGACAGATGAAATACAGTGCGCAAAAGTGAAATTCCCAAGATTAAGTGGAAGCCAGGAGGATTAAAGGGTAAACATCCTTCCCTAAAGATAGCCTGAGGTGCACTGAGGCAGGTTACAGTACTCGCACTGTTCGAAACGACCTGGTATACGCAGGTGTAACCTTGAAAGCGTCATGTACTTTTTACCCATAATACGCTTTAGCCGTGTTTCGCCTTTGAAGATGTTTTTTGCGGACACTGTTTCTATATATATATATATATATATATATATATAGTAAGAGAGAGAGAATGATTATATAGTAATAACACCTTATCACAATTATATAGCACATCTCATCCAAGACGACGAAGGGAAAGTATTCAATCACACAGCATAACTTCGCAGGAAATATAACCCAGACCCAAATGTTTAATCCCTCCCCTCCCCTCCCTTACGAAAAGAAAAAAACAGAAATCTGAATGGAAATCCGGCATCCTTAGTTTACGAGAGTTCCCTTTCATGAAAGATTCCTCGAGTCCCCTTTTGCTGAGGGAGAGTCCGTCGCCAGAGATTCCTTTTACCCAAGAGCCTCAAAACGACAAATGAAGACGAGGAAAACTTTTGCCAGGGGCTCGCAACGACACATCGTGAGTGATGGGTTTGGTCTGTTGCCGCCGTAAGCCTGCAGCCCAAGCTGAAGGAGTGTCCTAGAGGGATACTGAACAGCTGGGTTTCTTTAAGGAAATTGGTTACCGTAGGACAATTGTTCCGCCATGGGATACGAGGTCCTAAGGCAGAGTCAAAGGCCAAGCTATCATACCGGAAGGTCGTGCCTTCGTGATCATAGGTCGTACCGTCGTGCTAAGGCTTGTAACGTTGTGATAAGGGATCTTACCGTCATACTAAGACTCGTACCGTCGTAATCAAGTGGTTAACGTACTGTCGTAATCAAGCGGTTAACGCACCGTCGTAATCAAACAGTTAACGTAATGTCGTAATCAAGCTGTTAACGTACCGTCGTAATCAAGCGGATAACGTACCGTCTTAATCAAGCGGTTAACAATGTCGTAATCAAGCTGTTAACGTACTGTCGTAATCCGGCGGTAAACGTACTGTCGTAATCAAGCTGTTAACGTACTGTTGTGATCAAGCGTTTAACGTTCTGTCGTTGTCCACTGCTCCTTTGTACATGAAATGATTTAGTCACCCTGGCTCCTCAGCTCCTGAGTTTTCAAGGGGAAAAAATGAAAATGTCATTTGCTGCAGCTGCGCCACATTCAGTTTCAGGGAAGTGATGGACTACTGTGAAGTGAGTTCTTTGAAGAGACGGTACTCTGTCTTCGACTGAGGATGATACAGTCTCGCAAAAGGTTACTTTTCACTCTCGGTGTGATGTCATATATATATATA